>CAIGRP010028274.1:0-55711 GCA_903798385.1 Fraxinus cuspidata | reverse complement strand
ATTATTCATCTTCTGCAGTTTTTGACTTGTACTGGTGCGTCTGTATTGCACTATATAATATAAGTAAATATGGTATTTTGATGGATGATTTTCTTTGGATTTTGGTAGTTAATTAACATATTTCTATCATCATTTCTGTACTCTCTTTTTATGTGGAATGATAGGTAAATGCTGCAGCAGAGGTTATCTATGATCTCGTGGATCCGAGTGCTAACCTGATATTTGGTGCTGTAATAGATCCATCACTAAGTGGGCAAGTAAGTTATCGTCTGTTTAAACACGTAATCAACCTGCTTTTTACATATCATTCATCATTTTAGAACCTATTCACCTATCTATGCACTTATAAGAATGGAACAGGGGGATGCATGCTAAGTGTACTGCTAAATCTGTTTCCTGGTGCTAGAAAAGGAAGATCACTATGCTGATGCAATCTGCCATGTTTTGTGTCTCTCTTGTAATTTTTTCCATGTTAGCAGTGTTAAGTCCAGCATAGGGGGCAAGATGAGTTGGAGGAAGCTAGAGGGTGGGGTGGGGAACTTTGGATAATTTGAAATTAACATCGGAGGAATATTAAACATAAGAAACTTGAATTCTTAGGCTAAATTTAAAATTGACCTTTCCCCTTGAAGGAAACATTAACTAATGGAAACTTGGGGGGTGTTGCTATCCCTGCTTGTCCTCTTTTATTTGACTTTTGAGCAGGAGATTTAGTGATCAGAAATTATGATTGGACACAACTTCATTACTATCGAGAGCTTAAAATGTTTGTGCAGACGAAGTTAAGTTTGTTAAAACCAAATTGAGGTCTGATTTATTGTATCCAGGCTATACTCATTTGTTTGAAATATATATTTATAGTATACTTGCGTGTTCACTTTTGTTACTAAATTTTATATTTAAAGCATGACTTGCAGAATTGGTTGTATTTGCCCTAACTGAGCTGATTCTGAGCATGGGATGCCAAAACTAATATTAGACCTCTATTGCACGCGTTAGGTGTAGAAGTATAAAATGTATAACAGGTTAAGCTAGATAATTGAAACCGCAGTGAGGTCTTAAAATATTCAACTGGAAGATGGTGTCTGTTTCAACAGGATTTTTTTTTTTTCCCTTTTTTAGTGGATATATGCAAATGCATAAGATATAATGCTAACTGGGCAAGTGCCAAATAATTCATCAAGGAACTTATTTCTTTTATCTCACTCTGCATTTTTCCGTTTTTCATAATGGTTACGAAATTTGACTGTCTTTTGGTTGCTAATTCAGAGTAATAATGTTTGTGGGAATTTAATAGTTTGGTCTGCCTTGATCCAGGTGAGTATAACTTTAATTGCCACTGGATTTAAACGACAAGAGGAAAATGATAGAAGATCACCGCAGGTCTCTCTCTCTCTCTCTCAATGCGTGTATATGCGTCTGTTTATTTATCCATCACTTTCTCTGTCCACACATGCACCAGCCACATCCACTCAAATTTTTACGTAGTGTTCCTTTGCCAATGGTTGAAGTGCAGGCAAATCAGCTGACACGGGGAGATATCAGCTTTGGAATTAATAGGCGACCTGCATCCTCGTTGGAAGGTGGTTCTGTGGAGATCCCTGAGTTTTTGAGGAAGAAAGGACGCTCTCGTTATCCAAGAGCTTAAACACACGATTAGATTTTCGTTCTTGATTCACTATCTTTGTACAGTATTTTGGTTATGCATCAAATGTGAGTTTTAGCTTTGAGAAAGCACAGCCTCCGCCCCGTTTCGTGATTGGAGATGATGAATATGTTGATTGGTGAAATTAGACACTTTTAACTGTATAATCATGTAATTTGTTCTACTTCTATCACAATGACGTGAAATAAGTTTGAGATCTTGTATAATACGGGAATGAGAGCATAGTTATGTATGGATATGATTATTCTCCAAGATTGGTTCCTCTTTTGCGTTTGGAGGTTTTCATTCTCTATATATATATGCATACGGAGCCTATGACAAAAGACCACAATTTGAATACTTTACCAAACAAGACAAGTACACTCGTGGCTTTACCATACGGAAAACAAAATCACTTGTCCCCAATGTAGATTCATGTATTCTTTACGCACGCAAAGAAATGGGAATATAATATAAGGAGAAAATACGCTCTCCCAAATTTTTCATTCATGCAAAAAGAACATGCCGCTACCATGACCCCAGAACCCTCATCGGTCCGGCCATCAGCTTCCGCCTGAATGCAAGAAACTATAAGAGCCAGATGACAATAAACGAGTGGAATCACAGAAGCCATCATCACAGACGAGACTGAAAAAAAAATGGTGATAGTAAAAGTTGAACACTAGTGAGGTGCAGAAGAGAGTGGAAATGAGAGACTGGGGATATCGGGTTGAGGTGGCTAGTCGGGTTTGGATTCCAGATACATGTGGTCAGGTGGACCTTCTCAAGGATTGGATTGACTGCACCGCCTCTGAATGTTCAATACTGAATAAAAATATAATGTCAGCTCGTGTCTCATTGGTTGAACAAGTAGAACCCATTCTACCAGATTAAGAACCCAAAATAGCTTTTGATTTCTTAAGTTCGCAGATTAGATTTTTTTCTTCTTCTTTATAATATGCTTTTTCTCTATTAAATACATGTTTTTTCCCTGAATAATTGGCATTCTATAAGAAATCATTTATCAGTTTTGCCATTGCCATTCTCGGGTGTCAATTAACAATTATAGTACAAACTTCAAAACGCTGATAAATGTTCTCTTAAAAGGCTGAAAAATACAAGGATCGTATCTCTGCAACACGCCAAAGTAATTTGGCGAACTGCAGAATTATGATTGCAGTTCATTGTGTCCAGGTAAGGACACCAATTCCCATATCTTGATCGTCCCATCATCGCTTGCAGAGGCAAGAAGACGGTTTTCCTGCCATTTTTTGAAAAAAGCAAACATGCATAAGAGGTCCATCTCCGTTAAGCAATAGAATACATATGCTGCATAGCATAATTGGAGTAATGGGGAAACAATATAACAAAGCTCTAGGGAATCATAAGCAAGGGAGACCAAACACAGCTTAGATAAAAGAAAGTCTACCCAGGATATGGATATTCTGTGACCTAGTTCCTGTACCAAGGTTTTTAACGTGGCATTATTAAATCTCTCTAAGAGAAGGTTAGATAAACAGGCTGAGTTCAGTTTTGACAATGTGTAGTTTGAGTTACTCTAGAATCTGCATTCCATTATTTCAGAAGCATCAAGTTGGTAAAACCAATGACGCATGCATTCACAAGGAAACCCGGTAATCGAGGAATATATTCCAGAATAGCAATATTCAATTCACTAAAACCATTGAGCAGTTCACAAAATGTTATAATTATTAATTACACATGGATGAAAGCAAAAGTTCAAAGAAAGTATAGAACTACTCGATTCGGCTAATTGTGAAGTTCATTTCCATTCTTTTAACTCGAAAGTACTTAGAGATGGATGCACCATCGTAAAGGAAGAATCAGCTAATAGGATACTACTCCAGTAAAGTGAGGTGCTAGTTCCACTAATGAGTACGAGATTTGCTATAAATCAGCTGCCGGGCCCAAAAAAACTAGATTAGAGCATTACTAGACAGGATTATCTCATCCAACCCATCAGATTCTTTACACAGACTAAATTCAAGAAATCTGGTGCATTGACTGTGCATTTGAAATATCAATAGATTTACCATGGAACTCCACTCCACAGAATTTACATCCATGTCGTGAGCCTTGTCTTTCTTCAGAAGCAGTTGGTATGTAGGTTCATCAACCTGTAACGAAAAACAAGTAATTGTAACTACAGCAAAGCAGGAATAACTAACTGACACTACATTTTCTGTTATCAACACATCGTCAAAACGGGGTCACAGTCTACCGAAACAAATTACTACTATCATATGCATAGACAGAACCTATTTAAGGTCTAGTTTACCCCCTTTGTCACCTCCTGAAACTCATGACCATAAATTAATTCAATTCTCAATGAACAGGTTTCAGTGTGGAATTCATAAAGCATGCTCAGTTATATATGGTTTTTTTTTTCCCCGAAAGAGGGCGACAAGAATGTGTCGCAACCAGTGACTATTGGTTTTTGGGTTAGAGGGTAAATCTTCTTCAGTTCCTATACATCTGATGCAGGTTAGCCAATTGCCCAAAGGAGCATGCAGAATAATAGACAATTCACATCTTTAGTCATCCATGAAAGCAATAACTTCGATCTCTCCTTTTCATTTTTCCCACTTCCCTCTGACCATTTAATGCTTGCATACAGAAGAAACTTGTCCCACCAGCCATATCAAACACAGTAAACTAAGAAAAAGGTAGGAAAAGATTGGTCTCTGACTCAATAATATCAGGTTTCACCGTGAGGAAACGTACATGTTGGAAGACATCAAACATATGTTTAAGCACAGCATCACAGCTTGTCATATGGCAGGAGAAGGATTTTCAGACTTTCATGGCATCACCATGTGAAGCAGGAATGTTAGAAAAAAGCCCAAGAGAAAAATGGAAAGCAATAAGAAAAAAATAAGTGATATGCCCGTAACATGAACCAGAGATCTAGATGGTTAAGATGAGGGAGGTCTGTTCATACCAAACAATCCTTGTTCTCCACAAATAGACGGATAGCATCATCAGCTGCTCCACTGGTAATTATGCCTTCCCTGTAAATATTCACACAACTCAAATGGCTCATGACAAGTCCCAAAAAGATTTGTACATGATGAAATATTAACCCAAAATAATTAAAAATCACCAAGTTGTGCACTTGCATATTTAAACAAAAGAACGCGTGTGTCAACTGTCATGAAAGGGGCAGATGAAAAATGTAAATTAATTGTCATATTTTTCTAGCTACCTTGACCAATGGACTGAAAAAATTGTTCGATCATGATAGCCAGAGAGGGTACAAAGATGTGACCTGACCAAAGCACAAGAAAATATGTTGTCAGTTTGCTAATTTTGCAGCAAGGATTACGGACCATGTGAAAAAAGTCGTCAAGACAAGGGGACATTTTTACTTCAGATGAATGCGGCACTCCCTTCATATAAAAAAGGTTGTCAATGAATATGAATATCATTAATACAAACCATTATAGTCCCCTGGAATAAAGATCTAAATGTATCACTTCAATCTAACAGCATTCGACACTTAAAAGTAAAAAATGTTTTAGTTTATACTACACAAGGTTGTTGAAGGAATGACGGTTATAAGATGTGATCATACTGATGTGTTACATGTACTCTCACCAGACATTACAATGAAAAAGAAATATGATTGCACCAATATGGCAAGGGCACAAGTACATATATGAACTAGTTAATGTCTACTTTTTTGATTGCTCAATTTTACAAAGTTCAGAATAACAGAAGAAAGAGGAACCTGGAGTTAAAGGTTCAACAATATATGAGATTTTTTCATTTTACTAATGATGATTCATAAAAATCTTTTCTTTTTAGATTCCCCTTTGTGCATGTGGGGTCATAAGACATCCCTATATTTCACCTGACCAACCTTATGAAGAATAAATAAGTGATCATAAGTTAAAACAGGTAAACACTAAAGCATGTTTTTGTATGAGTATTACTTGCAGTTCAATGATCCCATTACAATACTAGTGATTTGAGACCAACTAATTTGGCATGGAAAACTATCCCAAAAAATCCAAGCCAAGCCCCCCCACAGGACCTATGCTTAGTGGGGAAATAAGATAATTACATCACTACAACGCTGTTTCAAATGCGTAAGATCAATATTATTAAACGGGAATCAAGGGGGTGCAACCAACGTACACAACCCAGTGGCTGCCTATCTATACATTGGTATAAACTTCTAAAGCCTAGCATGAAAGTAAACAACTGTCAGGAAACATTAGTGGAGTTCTAAAATTTCTCTTTATTGAAATGAACTAGCTTCTTTCTCAAACCTCTCCATCCTCTCCTCCGCACCACCTAAAAGATGCATAATGGAATTACATAACTACTACTCCTTCATGTAACTTCACGTCTTTAGGAAAGCTCATATTTAGGGAAGATATAAATGCTGCATTTGGAAAGAGCTCATCATTTATGGAGAAAAGGAATTAAGGTCATCAAATAGTAAACGGAAGGAGTATCATACAAAAAATACAATCAAGAAACAAAGCATATATATTGTTTTTTGCCACAATCTTAACAAAGCATAGATATTTTATCGTTTGCAATATTGCTTAGTTAATTACGAAACTCACAATAACAAAGAAACAACGTTCATTGAATAATCCAAAGAATTCAAATGGATTATGATAAGGGCTAATAATTTTCTTGCAATGTCACTATGCTCTCAAACATTGCATAAATTAGCAGTAAACATCTTAGCTCCATACTAATTAGACCAATAGCATGTACTATGTACATGGATTTACTCTTAATCCTTCAATAGTTTCATATTTTTCTGTCCCCTTAGTTGTCTGACATGTGCCAATGAAGCTGTAACTCAGGCTGAAAAAAATTTTGAGCTCTATTAACAAAAAAAGAGAGAATAAAAATATTGTAGGCCTGTCATTTCAAGTGATAGATGCGAGTTTAAACCCTCATATTTTGAGGATAAAATGCAAAGTTAAAAAGGATACTAAAAATTCATCTCAAGCAACAGTAAAGGAGGAATAAAACACACAATATAACAATTTGCTCACCAAGGTGCATTTCCATCACCTGACTGCGTCCTCATAATGTCAGCACCCCATATCTTAAGAGTAAGATCATCACTGCAAAACCATTTTGACTGCATTATATATCCCTTCACAACTATTTTTCTGCTAATAACAGAATTACAGCTTTAATAATAATTGGAAACAAAAATTCTCTCGTGGTTTGATAGAAATGATCAGAAAATCAGACTTGAATAAATTGGCATAAAACATCGAAGTCATGCATACCTACAGGTAACCATTTTGTCTCCATCCGAATTAAAAGATAAAGCCCAGACTGAAGATGTATGTCCACTGGAAATGCAAAGACAGTTACATGAGAGTTTAACAAAATCATAAACAGCCTGATACGAACCAAATAGAGAGAAAATAATGTCAAAACTAATAAGCAAGTGAATCACAGATAATAACCATGAGGCCACAATCTGTATTGGGAAAAAACTTTAATAACTCATGGGACAGACAGTATGAAAAAAAGATTCAGAAAAAGACCTTTGGCTTAGATGCAAGAGAAAATTTTTCTGTTGATGTTATTGCAACACATTTGATGGACGCTATAATTCAGTAAATGGCTTCTATTTCAATTGATTTCATTTTTCAACTTCTGATAGTTTAATCAGATGTTAATGTTAATGAACCAATTTTACTTAACCTATACGCTCAAAGCTGTAGGTCGACGTAGCAGGCAGCAGAGAATCAATTAAGTTTTCAAAAACTTAATTTGGTTTCTACATCACCATCTTGTGTTTGAGGGGGAGTGCTAAAAGATTTGATTTTTCTTGTTCAATAAAATCCTAGACAAACAGGGTTTTACTTTTTTTTCCATATTAGGAGATTCAGTTAACTCTTTTGGTTATTTAACAAAATAATTTGAATTTTAGATTCTTTCAATTTTTGGAATAAGATAAATTATGTTAGGTTCTTAAAGGAAAGATTATGGCACGTATTTGTAGAGAAGATTATGACAAGTCCTTTCTTATTTTGGTTATTTGTACCCCTATAGTAATTTTATGGAAGAAAAGGTGAAGGAATGAAAGGAAAGAGAAAAATATGAATGCATATGCATGCACATGTTTACATGGCAGTATCGATATTCACGTTTCATGTTTTCTTAAAACATTAGAATGCTAATATACAGGTTTATCAATCATTAGTAGGTAATTGGTTATCCTTCTTTAAAATCTGATCTATTGTTGACGTAAAATTCATAAACCAAAAGGGCGACCACAGAAAGGCTTAAAATGGTATATTGGAATAAACAACAGGACAGGCATTTGAAATTATATATATAAAAAATAAAAAAAATCACAGTTCATAACAAGTGTTACTAGTAGAAAGCATTTGAAATAGTATATGAGATGGGACAACCCATGGGAAATGAGCATGTGCCGTATAATTCTCTCAAACACGAAGAACGAGTGCAAATCCATACCTATCAGATTCACCTAAAGTTTGAACACAATGCCAATCATCGTTGTCCCCATCTTCAGCCCAAATCTGCCAGAGTTTGATGCATGTTATTTAATATCTTCCACTATTTCGAATTAAAGTAGAAGGTACACTGGTTTAACATTATAGTTGAATGCATGACCAGAATAACAGGATAATTTGACTACTTTATACACCTTAATAGTGTTGTCATAGCTACAAGAGAACAGGATATCCACAGATGGATGCCATTGGACCATTTTAACATCTTGTGTATGTCCTTGCAACACTGAAACACAGTCAAACTCATTACTGGGTAATACTTCCCATATCCAAACTGATTTATCTCGTCCACAAGTTGCAAGCAGCGAGCCAGATGCGTTCCAAGAGACACTCTTGACTTCATTTTCATGACCCTGTATATAAATTCAACATTTGCATCCATATAATGACTTGAAGAGATCTTACAACTGTTTGAGTAGATATAATAAAACAAAGAAACATTAAACAATTCGATCATGTTTTAATGCTTCAAGGCCAAAAGGTCACAGGTGGGGTATCTGACTGCAAATTGTTTAAAAAATTATATGATTAGTAATGATTCACGAGAAATTATTAGCAGGTTTGGTAGAATATATAACATGATATACTCATCTTAACAGTTTGATATGGAATTTGAAAATGAAACTCTACCTCTAGAGTGGAAACACATTCATAATCACCACCAACATGTTCCCAAATAGCAGTAGTTGCATCAAAACTTCCTGTGGCTAACAATTTGCCAGATGGTGACCAAGCACATGATCTAACAGTCCTAGTGTGTGTCTCGTCCAGTACTGCCTGCAAGAACATGTACTTAAGAGTCACACAGAAAATGAAGTAACCAACATTGATAGAAAAGAGAATCTACAATGTCACGGCTCTAAAGAATAAAATTGCAGACACTCAATAATCAAATTAAATCTAAATATATACGAGCATTATTTGAATAGAAAATTCAGTTTAAAAACTATGCAATCTACCAAATATGAGCCTTTGATGTAAAAATGGGGCTGGTGGCTGAGAAAAAATAGTTTTATTTTATCTTCATTTTTATTTTTAATATTTAAAGGAGAGTAAACATAGTTGTATTGACGTTTTCAGATGAAAAACAAGCCCCTAAATATAAAAACATTTCCTAGATTGAATGCATTTTTACATCAGTTAACCAACTTGAAATAGTTACATTCATTATAAAAAATAATGCCAAATCTACGCAATGCTACATTGTAATTATACATTAGACTCTCAATCAATTTATCATTTCTTATCAAACATAAATAGAAATAATAAATTCAATCAATTATTTAGATAACATATTTTCAAAGAAATGCAAAGTTACAGATAGTAAAAATAATAATAAATAAATAAATCTTTTTCCTTCATTTCAAGATATTATTGTATCGATTATCACTGAATCACTTATCTTGTTACGTTTATAAGAAAAAAATATCTCAGAAGCGAAACCCAAGCTGGAAAAAAAAAGGGAGAAATATTGAACCTTGCACTGAAAAGATCCGGTAGCAGGGCTCTGTTCCCAAATTCGTACGGTCTTGTCGCCGCTACAAGAAGCAAGTACGGCAGGGATACCATCGACGCCGGTCGCCGGTTTCCAGGCAAGGCTCCATACCCTATCGGTGTGTCCTTCGAGTATCTGCTTTTCCTTAAGATCGAAATCGCCGGCGAAATTCATCGCACAAATTCAGAGATGAAGTGTATAAAATTTGGTATTGAAGGTAGTTCACGCGCCGCTGTAGATAGTGGCGAATTGAGGCAGAAGTAGGAGAGTGTGGTGAACTCGTGCCAGTATCACTCGTGGACCAGGAAAAGTAAGTAACGAACATAAATATCTGACCAAGCCCATAATCATATATCAAGAGATTCACGGTTTCGGCGGACTATTCAATCACACATTTCATCATTTTTTAATCAAAATTTACTAAAATTTTTATGTAGATTAATATTAAATTAAATTGCAGAGAAAACACGGCTTGTAGGTATTTTCCTACGACGTGCGTGTGTGAATATAGTTATACAAAGCTAATTAGTATGAAAATTAATATGTAAGTTACATTCTATCATTTTGTACGAAAGTAACGAAACTATTCATTTCTCATCGCATGGATTGCAACAATCTAATCTATAAATAAATATATCTATTTTTACCAACTTTTTGATTTTTAGATAACTCGAAATTACCCCAAAGCTCTGAAATTAGCCCCCGTTTGGTAAGAAATAAAATCAAAATTTTAGTAAATTTTGATAAAAATTGATAAAATGTATGATTGAAAAATTGTAAATCCTACAAAATATGTGATTAAAATTAATTGTTGATATTGATTTAAATTAATTGAGATGTTACACATACATAAAAATGCACACCCCCTCACATAGAAGGATAAATCATAATTTATTTTGCGCAGGCCCATCCAAGTGAGGTGGCGTATACCCAGGGTGTACAGGTAGCAAAAATTTTAAATTAAAATATTATTTTTTACCGAATTAAGACTTAATGTTAAAAGATTAACTCACTCATCTTTGTGCTCCAAAGAAACATATATAATTTATTTAAGGGACCAATATGCCAATTAAACGAAAGCCCATTAATTTGTTTATAAGTAGGACGGTAAATTGATCGGATATGAATTGAATTTGTCAATATCGATTTCGATCTGATCCAATATGAATAATTATTCGATCCGATAATTCAACGAATATTTGATTGTTAAATCTATATTCGTTTTGTTGTATTATCAGACATTCAATCCGATAATTCGATTTGAAATTGAATAAATTAAGAAGATACAATTTTTATACTAGTCAACTTCTAAGCTCTAGAATTAAAAAGTCCAGATTCATGGCCCACCTATATTATATATTGCAGATCCCGTGATATTCTAGTGAGTATTCAATGTGGGAAGTAGGGAATTGGGAACAATGAAAGCAACTCTATTTGTTGGCCCCCTTTGACTTTTTAATTTATAAAATAAATTAATTATTTTTAACCTTATTTTAATTAATATAAAATAAAAAAAATCTCAGAATATTTTAATTAAAAATATTATACTATTATCTAATATTATTTATTATTTGAAAATTATGTTAATATATAATACAAGTTTCGAAATGAGCAAAAATTGTGTAATAAATTATGCGATAATATATAAAATATATTATATAATTATATTATAACAAATCAAATCGAGTTGTTATCGAATCGGATTTACATATATCCATATTTGCTTTATTTAGTTAATAGATTATCAAATTCGGATCTAGATCAGGTTATCGGATTAAGACCAAAAATTCATCTTCCATTAATTTTATTTGATTGTGATCAAAATTCAATACATTAACAGCCATATTTATAAACCCCTGTTTGACAATCATTATTTGGGGGAAAATAGAATGTTGAATAGTGATTTTAAAAAGAACGTGTTGTTAAAAAGTAAGAAAAAGTTTTGAGTTTACATGCATAATATTTTATTGTATAAATGTGTAGTTGAAAATGAGTGTGTAGAAAAAAAGAGTTTGAAAATAATAGTTGTCAAACGTAGGCTAAATTGCTTATAAAGAATCGAATAACTTTTTTCCATATATTTTGAGATATCAATGAGTATTGCTCATTTATATATCATTGTTTCTATTTATTTATAAGTTAAACCATTTTTATACACGTTCTAAACGATACAATTATCAATTTGGTGACAACTAAGTAGTAGTAATTGATATGTAAGGATATAAGTCTTATTTAAGATGACGTATTAATAAATGTTACTTAAATATCATCAAAGTCTATGATGATCATTAATCTAGATAAATAATATTACTCAAAATAAAAAGCTTGCCCGAGAGAGAGATAGAGCACCCAGTGTGCATTGGATGTATTAGTTTTGCACAGAAAGAGGGTGACTCTCAACAAAGAGTACAAAGAGACTGTAAGAACATCTTCAATGGTAGTATAAAATTGGGTGTCTAAATTCAAATTTTACTTCAATGGAAAAATCAAAATCCTATTTTTGCTTCTTTGTGGATGCCCAAAAATGCAATTTGCAATTTCTTTGCATCTCTCCATTAAAGAGATTTTTGACCATTTTAGATATCTAAATCACAATTTAGAGCTATTTTTGATTACGATTGAAGATGCTCTTAGGATGTAAAGAAGCAAATTGAAACTAGAGAAAGTAGAAGAAAGTGTTAATGCGTGTAGGAAGATGTTGAAAGAATGAGGAAAATCTTATAATTGACATTTTGATTAATAAAGTGATCGATAGTTTGCATTGATTTCTTCTTATTCATTTTCTGTTTTTTCCACAGTGATATTTTGATTAATAAAGTGATATTTTCCAACTCAATGCGACAATCCGATTTTATGTCACTAGTTTAGTCCCTCTATTAGACGTTTAGTACCCATTAAAATATTCTAACTCCACAAAGGCACGAAACGAATCATAAAATGCTCTTATTTTATCTTAATAAGAATAAAGGCACAAAATAATACGTTCATTCGTACTGAAAATGGAATACTCACTTTGCTTTCTGCATCGGCTTCCACACTTGTCGACACTGTAGATTTCTGCGTTGTTGGATCTTCCACTTCAGTAAATCTTTTAATTGAAGAAGAAATAAGTTGATTTAGTAATTATAATGTCACTTCCACCAGTGTAGTCTATATGCTTTAGCGGCGTTTGATATTTGTCTATTTCAATCATCTTCTTTAAAATTTTATTACGGTAAAAAAAAATACAGAATGAATATTGTCTTATTAATACAATGTCACTGGTCATTATTCGAATATGAATCATACAACAGAACACAAATTCTTGACGTAATCTTTGATATTGCACATGACATTTCATTGAACTATTTTAAACACGATCAACTTTTTCTATCAAATCATCTGCTGCTACCTCGGATTATGTCATTCTACCTATTAATTTTCTTCAGGCAAAGTGGGAAAATCTATTCGAATATATGTTATCTCTGCACAGAACTCAAAAGTAGATTATTCTTCAGTTAATACTGCTACAAATGCAGCCTTTGCAACATTCTGACTATTGAATAACGTGCCTAATGAACACATGTTTTGGTTCGAAGTACAGTTCAAAAGGATTGAACAGAAAAAAGGGCGGTGTAGATAAAGTTAGAGGAGTTGGATTTGGCTAGAAATTACAGTGGCAGATTGGCATCTCCTGGGAACTATAAAACCACACATCACAAGACATCCAGAATTGTTTGTATGAAAGATAAAAATCTGTGTAAAAACATCTTCAATGGCTGTTTCAGTCATTTTATTCATTGTTGCAACCATAATTCTGAGTTTTAACTCATTTTCTACTGCGACGGAACGTATATATGATCTCTCTCTCTCTCATTTTGTTCGCGTCCTTTTTTTGGTTTCCGATTCATGTGCAATATATTGTATGAATTTTTTGGTGACATGCAGAAGTTGGAGGGATTCAATTCACATACCAGGGAGCCAGAGGTCCATACAACTGGGGAAACTTGAGCCCGAAATTCTACAGGTGCGAAAATGGGAAATCGCAGTCGCCAATCGACATAGTGAAACACAAGGCTGTGATTAACAAGAAGCTGAAACCATTGATTAGAAAATACCATTCTGCCATTAATGTTACTCTAGTCAACTATGGCTTCACTGTTGGGGTTAGTTCATTCATGCATGCTCTTATTCTCTTATGAAGGATCCAATAATTTATTTTACAAATATATGTTCTTTCTTTCAACTTCATAATCTGAAATATTCAATTTTTTTAAAGATGATTTTTTTGTCTTTCGTTCATTTTCAGCTTTTATGTCACAAAGGAGGAATTAATTGTTAGAGTTCAGTTTATGATATTTTGTGTGTAGTATAGTCGATCAAGGTCAAGTAGTTAACCAGCTAAATTGATCAAGGGTCAAGTAAACTAAAAATTGTGAAAATTTAAGAAAATGACTTTCTCATGTATGATTTGCGAGCTATTATACATGGAGCGAGGTTTACCCAGTGCACACTCACGAGTAAAGGCTATGGGTCCTACGTCAACAAAAAAAATTGTGAAAATTTAAGAAAAGGACTTGGATTAATGTCAAATATAACCAACCAATATATGGAATGGAGCCATTATCATGTAGTGGACTATTTTAATTGCGAGGATTTAGACTTTTCCACTGGAAAAGAAATGGTCGTACTAGGTTATTGGACACTGCTACGAAGATTTTTAAAATTCCTATTTAAAAATATTTTAAATGATTTTGCAGATTCTTTAGAATTGAAGTCCCATATATTGAGAAAAGAATCGTGGAGTACTTAATTAGAGCATGTTTGATATAACAACAATGAAATTTTTAGCTTCTTGTTCTTCTTCAATTTTGTTTAATACGATACCATTCGACTTACTAAGGAGCCGATTTAATTTAGATTTTTTGAGAATAGATCCCGAAAAAAAGTTACGGATTCACGTACAAAATTACTTTATTAGGAAAATGTTATGTGTAGTAGAAAATAATTAAAAAAAAAAAAGAATTTAAAAAAATCTCTATCAAACTTGGGCTAAATTATCCCATCTAATTATTGCCCAAAAAATTCAAGATTTTTCGTGGGATTGACACCCCCTCCGATTTCAAAAATACATGGACACTGTGACGTTTATTTTTAATAACGAATTTCTTTTATAGTATTTTTCAAGCTGTTTCTTTAAAAAATATTGCTAGGTACTCAAATATATTCTTATATTAAAGTCAAAGTCAACAATTAACTTTAATCACCCATTTCATAATATTTACGATTTTTATTAATTTTTTAACAACACATTTCATGATATTTATCAATTTATACTAAACATTTGATTTTTAACAAAATCAAACAGGACTTAGTTTCAGCAAAAAAGTTCCACAATTAAATTTAGGGATTTTTTTTTCCTGCTTGCATGCAGATGCGTTATCCCAATAATTCAGGAGCTATGATGGTAGATGGTAAGAAGTATAGCTTGAAGCAAATGCATTGGCATTCTCCTTCTGAGCACCGAATTGATGGAGTACAGTATGATCTCCTCTCTCTTTCTCACGCGCACACGTACACTCGTATAATATGTAGATTAAAGATTGATCAACTTGGTCGACCTATGTTTGAGACAAATGTAAATCAACCCGATTTAGATTCGACTATTATATTGTTCAATCCATTATATGCAAAAATATTAACTTAATTCGAGATTATTACAGGTTCGACGCAGAGCTTCATCTGGTGCACATTGCTGAAGATCATAGCGTTTCAGTTGTCGGAATCCTTTACAAGTATGGACGAACCGATCCAATTGTTGCTAAGGTACAATTTGAATTAATGCATGAATTAATTGGAAAAAAAAATGACAATCTAATTGCTTATATGTTCACAGATAGAGAGCAAATTAATTAAGTTGGAACATCATCAGACATCTCAAATTAAGATGGGGCCGTTCAATCCCCATCAGTTGAGAAAGAGAATCCACAAATATTATAGATACGTTGGCTCTTTCACCAGCCCTCCATGCACTGAGAATGTTATTTGGTTCATTCTTGGCAAGGTAACAAATGACTTCACTAATTGGACGTGTTTGGTAGGATGCACTCAGACAATAAGAGTGCGTTTGATTGTCAATATTTTTCATGAAAAATGTGATTTTTTTCATCCAAATTCCTAATTTTGTGTTTCTCTATGTTATCTATATTATCTCTCTCGCTATTAAACGCATCCTAAAATTTTAACTTTTGAAAGCACTATATATATTAAAAAAAAAAAGAATTCTTTACTTTTAAAAAAGAAAAGAAAAAACTTATTATAATATATTTGAAAGCAAAATTTTACTTAGCCATTGTTTGACAATCATTATTTGAAGAAAATAAAGTTTTGAATTGTCATTTTTAAAAGAATGCGTGATTAAAAAGTAAGAAAATTTTTGATTTTATATACATAATATTTTATTGTGTGCTTGAAAATAAGTATTTGCTACGTAGAAAAAAGAGTTTGAAAATAATGATAGTAAAAAAACATAGGCTTAAAGTACTCTTTTTAAATTATTAAACATGTCGGGGATGTATACATACACATGAATACATAAACATTATCCTGTTTAGTTTTATATTAATTCGACGGGCAAGTGCAGGTGAGACATATTTCGAGAGAACAAGTAGAGGCTTTACAAGCTCCACTCGACATGGGATGCAAGAAAAATTCAAGACCCGTACAGCCAATTAATGAACGACACGTGGAATTGTTCAAGGAATTGCATTGAGGAACACAACATGATACCTATGTTGTCAATGTAGGAAAATATTGGTTATGGGCGTGCAGTTGAACTGTCACCAGATTTATTTAATGTATACCACAATAACTGTTGTCTTTGCTGGGATGTTCCTCGCATGAGATGTTTGCTAGGATTATTAAATATTCTAAGCAAGTAGATACGTAAGCACGAATTCTACACACAAAGGTTGTCGAAGGATAGACGGATTTTTTAAATAAATTTGGAGTTCTCGTATAGCTAATTTTACATAAACGTCAAAAAACTACTCAAATATTTTAGACCTAATTGAGACTGACATAAACAGTAAGAATTTTAAAACTACAAGAGGATCCTCCAACAAAAGGAACGAGCACGATTACAAGCCTAATTGAGATTATACCAAAAGTGGTGTCTTTCTATCTGTAATAAGATTATACTAAGAATGCTTTCGGATATATTCATGAGGAAATAGATGGTTCAATTCTGAAATATGATTGAGTCGTTAGAATCATCAGAATCTAGTTGAAATAGCGATCACGAACCTACCATATATTTAACTAAACGGATGATGACATGAAAATTGAACATGCAAAATTTAATTTTCACTCTTAAAAAATGCAACTGAATATTTCGCTAACACAATAGATAGAAAGACGTGATTAACGTATGCATAACAGTACTATCTCCAAATAATACTGTCAAAATGACTATCATTAGTTACAATATTCCATTTCAATGCGGATGCTCTAATATTTTCAAATTATTAATTATGTCGATGTAGGTAGACCAAAACGTCAACGACATAACTTATTGGGATAATGGAATTTCACTGAAATAATGATTCGAGAAAGAAACTTAGGATATTTAAGATTTTAATTCAAAATTAAAACAACAAATTAAACACGTTACTTGTTACTTAAATTTACATTTTCTTACCATAATGATTCGGTATACTATTTAAGATATTCTAAAATATAGTTGGTGGGCTAGCTTTCTATTATTCACGCATGCCGTTCTCACTGCTTTTGTAATAAATAAATGAAATTATATTAATCCAACAAAAACATAGTACATAAATAATTAAGTTGTGACACACAATTCACTTTGTTTAAAAAATGCTTAGTCTAACCTGAAAAATTGTTTAACTCAAACCTTTATGCATTAGAAATTGAGTTCAAACCCTAATTGAAAACCTCCTCTAAATTGCTTGTTTCAATTCAACCAAACCCACTGAAAAACCTTAATTATGTTAATCGTTGAGTAACACTGACAACTTCTCTATCATGATCAGCAACGATAACACCATTGATGATTTTTGAATACTTCACCGATAACTTTGCAATTGGTAATCGTTGCCATTTTTTTGTTAATAATACCAAAAACTTCTGTATTGATGATGACGTTAACGTTGATAATTATGATGGAGCATTGGAGATGATGATGTTATCCACATTGGTACTTATGTCCAAAATTGCCTAGAAATATTGATTTCCATCATATTAGTTACATAATGTAGGCAAATATCGACAAAATTTTGTTTGTGATTATTTGCTCCGTTTGTTATTATTAATAATTATTATTTTAAAACAGTCTAAAATATTGATAACTGGATTATTTACAATTCCAACCCCAAAAACATGTCTATGTACATGACCAAATTCATACGACCAAAAAAAAAAAAATGTAGAAACTACAATTAAAAAAGGCAAACAGAAAAAAAAAAAACCTTCAAAAAGAAAAGGAAATTCATCAGCCAACCGCAATGCGAACATCCACGTATGACTTTCAGGCAACCCATAATCAACTTCCCTGATTAACATCTTCGGCAGACCAAGACTGTGATCTCCGACCGGACGCAAAGCGCATCATCTCTCCCAGACCAGGCGGCTCAATTACTGGTTCAACCGAAATTGGAATCTCGCGCACTCTAATACTTACACTTTTCCTTATTGGCTCGACCACCGTTGGCTCCTCCTCTACTCTTCCACTTCTGGATCTGACCGGTTTGTTTGGATTCTTTCTGGACCGGAACATACTTATTACCATGGAGTAAAACCCCTTTTTTTGCTTTCCACCACCGATTCTTGGTTTCTCAACCGATTTCTCTTTCTTTTTCAATGAATTTGATATGCGCCGGCAACGCTTTGATCTAACTCTCCCCATGCAAGAAACCTTTGGAGAAGATGGTTCAGCCATGGATACCATCGCCCTTCCAACTGACTCGGGTCGTTTTGGAAACAACCTTATACTAGCCGGTTTGCAAATCTTTCTTCGGGAATCAACATAAGTAGTTTTTTGGGTTTTTGGAAGTCCAATTACAGAGGCCTTGGACTTCAAGTTAACAGAAAACCGCTGAGAGTTGGAGTTTGAACCGGGTTTTATGTTCGAGTTCAAGTTGGCTGAGTTTGAATTGCCTTTGGTGGATTCTTTGCGCTCATAAAAGGCGTAACGATCATACCAGTCATATTCTGCGTCTTTCGATAGCCAGAAAGATTCCGGCGGGAAATCCGGCGGCGCGTCTGTAGAGTCATCAGAGTTATCATTTGTTGGTGGGTAGCCGTCGAGTCCGCCGTCTACAAGTGTTTCACAGACGATTTTCCGGTTATTGCCTCCGCCTTCACAGGCTGTAACAAGAACTTCAACATCAACTTGAGGCATTGTGGATTAATAAGAGAGACAGCAAGGACTTTTAGTGAGATAAACTTAAGAATTAGAGAGAGATTTGACAAATGTGATCTGGTGATGGTGCGACTGAAGGATTTTAAAGGGACGTAAGTCGCTGCAAAATATCCTTTAAAAACTAGATACATAAAATCAAAATTGATTTTGTATTTTATATTTTAATCAATGATGTGTTATTTGTATAGAGTTAATTTCACAAATAGTTATTGAAGTTCAAGTAAATATTTTCGTGATAATTTAATTACTAAAGTCAGATAATATTACATAATTGGTTTCTCCTTTAGTGGCATTCCTTCTATATTTGATATCGACCCACTAAAACTTCACTGTGATTAATGAACTACGTGTCCACGACGTGAAATTACAAATCTCCAAAACTAAAACAATTCTTACACCCTATTTGATACACATTAAAATAGGAAAAATGCATTTCTTTGATGATGTGATGATAAATATGTGATTGAAAATAAATGAAAAAGTTATTGATGTGATGGAAAATATTATTTTATTGAAAAATGTGTTGTAGAAAAATGAGAATAAAAATTATAATGTGACTCAAACAGTGGTTTAATGAAAAAAGTCTCACATTTAGCCCAAAAATCTAAAATAGTTCATTTTAACTTCTTATTTTCCATCATTAATAGACAGTAAAAAAGTTTTGATGAAGTTACGAATGGGATGACGGTTATAATGAATATCATTATTCCATGTAAGGTTTTTACAGCTAATATGTCATATTTGATGTTAATAAGGTTAACAAGGTGATCAATTATATATTATTAATTACTTCAAGGGAAAATTACAGTCACGGTACCAAATCTTTCATTTAGTTGCAGATTTTGTCCAAACATTTCATCTGTACCACCCATGATACCAAACCTTAAAAAAACTCGCACCCGGAGTCCAAATTGATAGAAACTGTTAGTTTGACCGTTAGTTGACAAAAAATTAAAAATCTGACCAATTGTTGACTTATTATTTAAACGGCAAAATGATAATTTTACATTTTTTCATAAAAAAATTAAATTTAAATAATTAAATCAAAAACCAAAAAATCTTATTATCTTCTCCAACCACGCCACCCCACCCCACCCCACGCAACTTAAAACCAAAACCGTCGGCACCACCACCACATCCACCTCCTCATCCGTCGGCACAGCGAACCGGACTTTTCTCCTCCCCCACTACCATACTCACAAATTAAGTTGCAGAAACGCATAAAATGATTATAATTCTGACTATAATCACTACGCCCGATGCTATGAACGCAATTTAACAGCTATAATTGTAAATTAGATCTCAAATCATAACCAGCAAAAATTACTCCAATATGTTTAAAATTCACAAATCCAAAATCAACGCCTTCGGTGAAATACACTATTTGTCGACGATTTATCTGTAAAAGAATTCCCTAAAAATATTTTCTTGCAATATCTTCCCTCCCATTTTGATATTCTCTGTACTCACCCCATGTTTGGGCCTGAAAGTTGGAAAAATGACTGGCAAAATTTAGCATTTGTGTTTGACAAAGTTAGGATTGGGAATTAGGAGTCTAGACTTACACGGGCCGAGACTTTCTTGGATATCTTCAAGAATGAAGGGTGTAGAATGGTGGCGAAGGTTGGTGTGGTGGTGCCGACAGTTTTGGTTTTAGGTTGGGTGGGTGTGAGGTGGGGTGGTTGAAGAAGATAATAGAGTGAGGTGAGGGTCTTGATCAACTAACGATCAATTGGACGAAAACCGTTACTTTGGACTTGAGCTGAGATTTTTTAAAGATTTTGTACCGTGGGTGGTACAAATGAAAGATTTGAGCAAAATCTGTAACTAATTGAAAGATTTGATACATCGGCTGCAATTTTACCTAACTTTAATGATTAAATATCTCACAAAAATATTTAATGATCAATTTAAATTTTTTCTTGAACTTCGATGAAACTAAACTCTAATTTTATCTTTTGGAGGGAGATTCAACAGTTTGACTGCTGATTTTATGTGGGGTCCTCCTTTTTTTAATAAACATTTGTACACAACTTTCTGTGTTGAATAAATAAAAACGAAGCCCACAATTTTCGTCAAAAACATGCAAAAGCAACTTCTAGAATATGTGATTAGGATGAGAATAGGTTGTCAGCAGAATACTTGTTTTCTTAATTAGCATGGGGATATTTAATTGAATTAATCAAAGTTGAATATGTATTGCATGTTATTCAAAAATATTTTATAAATACTGTAAAAATAAAATTTGATACTAATTTGTTAGGAGGATTTGACGAGTCTCAAACGAAATAAAGAAAATAAAATTTATGATATGAATTTAAGAGAACAAAATTATATTCTCAAAATTCAACTTCTATAATTCAATTTTTTGTGATAATGAAATACTAATGAAACATTTTTATGCTACATTTAATACATAAGAATTAATTGTTAATACATGAATTTCAACACTCGTGAAAATTTATAGATACATGAATAGAAATAAATTCACTTATAATAACTCTAAATTCATGTAGATCAAGATTTATTAATTCAAGATTCATTGAATCTAGATTAATGTAAATATTAATTAATTAAAAATTAAAAACATGAAATTAATACATGACAATAATTTTGTAATATTTATTATATCTAGAAAAATGAAAAAATAATGTATTATTGAAATAATTGAATTGTAATGGATTAAAATCATCCAAAAAAAATGATTATCGTTTTACGTAATATTTAATATATTACAGACGAGATTAGGGCCATTAGGCTGTGTCATTCTTATTTATTTCTAGCACGACTTTATAATCTATAGTCAATTCTAATTGCTTAAAATCTCTACAACAGTTTTGAAAGACTAATTTCGTATAATGTGAGAAAGAAATCAATGCACAATTGAAATTATTTGCAACATGTGAAAATTAGAATTGCGTATGTACTTGCATCATAGTAATGCTCTCTTTATAATTAAGTTCATTTGAAAAAGGGAACACGGCTTAACTGTTTTGTTGTGAGATTTTGATACGTTTTATTAAAATACTTATGGTACTCGTGAAATTACATCCCTGTTTGGTGGGGATCAAAATCAAAAGTTTGATTAAGTTAAATTTAACAATTAATTTCAACCATATATTATATGGGAATCGCAACTTTTCAACCACACTTTTAATCAATTTTTATCAAAATTTGCTAAAAATTTAATTTTAATATTCACCAAATAAGGCTAAGATAATATCTTAAATTTATATATAAAAAAAAGGTCCAATAACCTTTAAGCCCTGATTTGACAACCATCATTTAAAAAAAAAAAAAATTCTATATATTTTTTTTCAATCACATATTCACATAATAAAATATTATGCATGTAATCTAAAACTCTTCCCTACTTTTTAACTACATATTCTTCTAAAAATTACTATTCAAAACTCTATTTTTTCCAAATAATGATTGTCTAATGGGAGCTAAATTGTGTCAAGAATTGCTTAATAAAAATAAATGCATATTGTATATCTATGAGTCTTGAAGTTTAGGTAAGAGTACTAACTCGCATTTTTATACATGGATTAATGTTCTCCAGTATGAGATTTTACCCTTCAAAGGTACATTCAAGATCGTGACTTGTTTAAAAACATCAATCTTGAAATCTAACTGTCTATTTCATTTTAAACAAATCATTTAATATACAAAATTACACCGATTGAATAAATAGACTTCACTCCTATTTCTTCATATTTTGAACTCTGAACTTTGAACACAAAAATAATAATAAAAAAAAATTAAAAGAAGAAGATATGGAAATGACTTGGTGTCCAATTCCTGTATATTTATGTTTGGTCTCTTGGGTTGATCATGATTTGTGCTTAGCCGCCTTCTAGAACAGCACCAAAGTTTCGATTATGATTATTAGTCTTCTAGAATTATACCTAACAAATTCCACCACTTCACAATGGGCTGCATTTTTTTTAACACTATATTCCTCGTTTTGTGGTCAACCACAAAAGGTACAGAGAAATTAATAAAAATGTGCCTAAATAGACCATTTAGTGAGATAGTTATTGTTAAGTGCTCTCCAAGGCAATAGACTATCTTTCGAGTTGCATCTCAACGCCTTGTTAGTTGCTAACATAACCTCCGAGGCTAGATAATTTGATGCAGGTTCGTCATTTTCCTTATCCAATGTGGTTTTTAGATTCTTTCTAACAGGATAACACGAGTTCCACTACTGTAGCGGTAAAGAACGACACTCAACTGTTGTGTAAATGACGATTCTAGCTTATGCAGACACGTGAGAATTTATTCATGTTAGACATTACCTATTGTGATGGTTGAGTGCAGACATTCTTTTACCTACCTATGACAACGTGCGAGATTGCGGAGCTATTGAAGCCTAAGATGCAACATTGTGGTATGATGAAACTTGAGTAGTAAATCGTCGAAATGAGATCACATGTCAAGCATTCAGATAACCTCCATTCATTTCTCTTTTCCATAGATATTCACACTTAGTGTTATCAACTAATTCAAGGGAGCTAAACACTTCGTTATTCTCACGAATATATTGCATTTATCTATACTCACACTTAGTGGTACCATCCGTTACATAATTGTTTAGTTCTTTTTGGGTTCGCTAATTAATATTGAATTTATTGAATAGTGCTGCAAAACATGTTTCTAAAAATAAAGGTGACAATTGCACAAGTTTGTCATTTGTAGTACCACTAAATATTTCCTCAAGTACCAAAAGCTTTCTAGGAATCTTTAATAATACTTTAATGGTTAAAAATGAAGTTTATTTTACATTTTTTTCTATAATGAATACAGTTTAATTATCTGACCAACCAAATATGTACAAAATAACAAAAATATAAATATTAACACTTGATGCCAATGCGATCTGTTGATTTAGTTCCCATAATCAGGGTTCGTGACTTGGAAATGCCGATAGTGACCTCGGTCGATTGAGGCATGCAGCAGGATGTAGTTTCAAGGATATGATGGTCAATCCACATAATAAAGGCTTGATCAAGTCATTGAAAAATCTTTGGTAGATAAAAATCTCCGACACAACATTAGCATTAATAGACACATCAAACCATACCTATTAAAACCTCTATAAGTACAATTGTACAAGAATAAAGCTGAACAAACAGGGTCAAAGACGTGAATTTTTTTTCCATGAAATGAAGTGACAGATGTTCATTGGCGATTATTTCTTTAAGATTTTTTTAGCCGCCAATAAGAAAATGGTAACTATATCTATTTATAAATTTATGTCATTGAATCTGTTCATGTAGCAGAATTGATTGTACATAGCACACTCCTCCCCAATTATTGATTTATTTGAACATCTCTACTCAAGAATTTAATGTTCTTCCTCTCCGAAAACAATCTCCCTTTCTACATTTTTCTCTCTCGCAATGCTAATAGCACAAATTCTTCATAACATAAGGAACCCTTAAGGAGCTATGGTGTGCAGGGAGGATGCTTGTACCTGCATCGATAGAGACCGGAACAAAAACTGCAAGAGTAGGAAAATTGTTTTCAAAACATAGAGGGAGGTGAAGTATTTATAGGAATAATGGAAAGAATTTGGAAGGTTGAATTTTGAATAATTAGGGGATGGCGAAACGTTGTCTCCCTCGTGTGACGAGCGCATGACAATCAACAGTAATGGCAAATAATGATGAAGTACCACACCTACCAAAAAAAAGCCGCACCGCAAAAGTTGCAGGGTGACTCCTCTAGACACACCCTCTCTATTTTCTCTCTCTAAAACATTGTTGTCGGAAAACACCCAAAAACATCGCAACAATTAATCATGCATTAACAATCCTATCAACACTGATCATCTTAATTTTGTGCACCTTATTTATGAGAAAATTGCATACATCTCTAATCAATCCTTACAAGATTCAACAAATCGGTATGAGCCTGAGCAACTCCAACGAATTTCTTAGCAACTTGGTTTTCCAAGTTCGTTGGAGTTGATCTTCTAGATAGTGTAGTAACCTTAAACTTGGTTGGAACCTCATCTCGAGTTTCACCTTGGGGTAAGAATTATTACCATTGACAAAAATTAGATACAAATATAAAATCTCAAAAAGTATGAATTGTGTATCTAACTATTTATTATCAAGTCGAGTTGCTAATTATGGACATTTTTCATATTGAAATGTAACAAATTTGATCATAAACGACAGGTGTCCAAGTCGTTTCCTATATTCACGGAGATGATGTTGAAAACAAAATACTTTTTAAACTTATACAATCAATTACATAATCTCAAAAGAAATACTTACTTTAACATGATGATCACGGTCACAACACATCAAGAGTATACGACAGCGTTTACAAATATCTCCACGTCTATAATTACAAGCCGTAAATAGGTTGTACACGTCAGTTACCACAACTAGATACACCTCCCGATCTCGAGCTGTACTTTAAGTCCTAGTTTGGGATTAATTTCAATCAGATTTTAATTTAAATCAAAGTCAAACAATCAATATTAACTATATATTTTATGAGTTTTACAATTTTTTAACCACATATTTCAAATCTTTTTATTAAAATATATTAAAATTTTAATTTTAAATGGGCTAAGAATTTTTATTACAAGCTCCAATAGAACTATGACATGACGGCTCAGCAAAACCTTATAGAATAGATCCGATCTACATTTCCAATAATTTCATGGGTCATTTCTATAATTTATTTTAAAAGAAAAAAGAAAGTACGAAGCACGTCTGTCAACCGCAGCATCAATTGCTTGTAGGTGCCTTTTTTGAGAGGAAAAAGATCCCTTTTGCGTAGGATTCGTCAAACCTTAAAAATCGACACCGCTTCTGGTACTCACACCTACGCAGAGTAAGATGAAGTTATTTCCCTAAAATTGATTCTGGGTTCTCTTAATTATGGCTCGAAAGAGAAGAAAGAAATTTAAGTTGTAAGTTTTTTCAATTTTTCTCAAATAATTCAATTCAGTAGTTTCTGTCTGAATTTTCGCGTGGTGTTAATTTTCCGTAAAAACTGAAAATCTCATTCATAATCTCGAGTTAGGTTTAGGTTATTTTTTAATATTGGTTTTAGTCAGATGAGATTTCATGCTGTAAATTAGTGTATACCAAAACAAAATTGGATTTTTTAACTGCAAAAATATTTTAAATTAATTAATATCCCCCCCGCCCGCCCTCTCTCTCCCTCAAATGCACCATTTAATGTTGTTTATGAATTTAATTTGAGTGCCTAAAGAGGATGATATTGTCTAAATCTTAGTAACTAGAGAATTTATGAGGCTTCATGTTTGTCTTAGACTGTTGTGTTGGAATTGTTTTGGGGGTAAATTTATATCAAATTCAATTTGGACAGACAGTGTGAAAGAAAGGAAAGTTTCATCACATTGGTCCCTTAATTATTTTTCCCTGACAATTGATGCCGTCTTTAGCTTGGCAAGTTTTGAGGAATATTTTCCCATCAATTTGGACCTCAGATCCCCAGCTAAATCTATAGAGAATGGGAGTCCTATTATAATGAATTTCTTATGACACCATTGCTGGTGTTGAATTTTGTGTGGCCGTGCTTGACGAGGTTTTGTGCCATTTGTGAACCAAAACAACGAGACATTTCAAAATCGTTTCATGTTCCAGAATGTATAGTACAAGATTAAGTTATTGACTTCAGAATTGTACAAATGCTAAGCCGTAATTAGACGCACAATTACTCTTTCATCCAAACTATGTATGTTCAGATGAAGTTTTGAAATTCAACATTGTTATCAAATGCTCCCCATGTGCTTCTAAGATGAATCTTCATATTGGCTGCACACTGACATGGATCTCCCTGGAATTTTCATTTTAGTAAAAGGAACTTGCTAAAATTCAAGGATTTTTTAATTAAAAATTTTTTGGAAGCAAGATTAGGGATGTCAACGGGGCGGGTATGGAATTGGTCGGCCATTTCCACCCCCGTTCTGTCGAATATTTTTGTCATCTTCCCTCGTTCCTATACCTGATTAAAGTGGGATGGTGCGAATTCAGGGCGAGATCGGGCCCCATTTATCGCACCGTTTATATTTTTTTGTTTTTTGCTTTTATTTTTTTATGTCTTTAGTTTGTAAATATTATTACTTTTTTTTCCTTTTCAAATTGTTAAGAACAACTCACGTTCTCTTTAAAAATAATGATAAATCTTTTATTTTTGTTTGATAAATAATTTAAATTTGAAATTAACTTTAAACGAGACGAGCAGCAGGATAGGGACTAAGATTCTCGTACCCACTTCAGGGCAATGAATCTCGCCCCATACCCACCTCGTTTACCCGGTTAGGCGGATAATCCCTGCTCCATTTTGGGTGTGGCCAGCATGTATCGGGTTGAACGAATTTTTTTTGCCATCCCTAAGAATGATTTTGTACTTCATATTGGTTTGAAGCCTTGTGACTTGTAACTATTAACCATTTAAAAGAGATTTCAGTTCTGGCTTGTGGCCTTCTTGTAAACATGTATAATTTGGCATTCCGATTCGGTTGGTGTTGTCTGTATATAATCAGTATAGATACTTGATGGAAATTATTCCTTCAAATTTTATATAACCCAAGTGCAAACTTGTATTTTTCATGGATGATACCAATTCTACTTTTACCTGTGATTGTTTTTACCAGGAATTCTATTTTTCGTAAACATATCCATTACTTGAGTTCAGTGTAATTGGCGATTTCGTTTGATTTAAATTGTCAATGCCGTGTTGTCTGTTTATTATCAGTATGGATACTTGACGGAAATTATTCCTTCAAATTCTATATAACCCAAGTGCAAACTTGTATTTTTTGTGGATGATTCCAATGCTGCTTTTGTTATATACACTTGTTCTGATTTAAACCCAGTGGTATACAAGTTAGACCAAACAAATAAAGTATGGACAGATATGGAAACTTTAGAAGGTTGGACACTGTTTGCAAGTATCTTGTCATCCCAAGCAAGGACGGATCTCAATGGAATGATGAGAAACAATGTTTATTTCCCTGAAGTTCTATATTATGGTAAACGATGTGTATCTTACACTCTTGACAGTGGTAGATATCATCCCCAAAATCAGTGCTATGATTGGGCAGAAAAAGATCCCTATGAGAGCATTTGGATTGACGCCCCAGAAGATCTATCAATCTTTCTTTAAAAGGGACACAAACCGGTAATATCATATAGCAAATATTTATGACTTTTATGTAGGTCTAATCTTTTCTTGTTACAGTTATATGGTTGACTGTCAGCAGTAATTGTTTTGGAAAATGTAGCTGTTTTTTACCGTCTTCGTGTAGATTACCGTTGTCTACTTACTTATAAAGATAGTGCAAGAACCTGTAGACATGTCTTATTACTTCGATTTGAAGGCTTATGCTATCATATTTCTTTAAAGATTTGATCTGATTATTGTTCCTGCCCTGGAGTTTATTCTCCGCATTTTGGTTTTGCTTACGTTAATGATTTTGTATATTAAGAGATAAATCTGTGTACTGTGAGTATGTCTCCTTGGAGTGATGCTAGGTCTGACATGTAGAACTTCATAGCTAATATAGCGAAGATTAACCCTGCTAGCACATAAATTTTGATCTTGTGAAAGTATACTGTATGGATCTTTTCCCCGCGATTTTGAATCTATGAACTTTATAGAATAATTTGAAATTTGTAGTTAACTGTGCCATCTCACCATGACGAACCCAAGTCTCTTTTTTATCTTCATTTGGAGCCTTCATTCCAAGCAATGGTTTCTACAGTAGATGGCTTTGCAAATACCAATTGAACTTCATAATGTGAAGATCTGGATTAATTATCTCCAATTTCAATTTGGAATTGGATGCAAGGTAACGATATGGTAGGCTTTTGGTTCAATCTGTCGAAAAGACTTCTGAACTGAGATGTTGGGAGCAGCGTAAACCATGCAAATGGGGTTATTGGAGAGCAATAAAAGCATTTTGTTGCAAGGAAAAGCAGCACGAACGATTCACTCTGTGGGACGATTCTAAATACGATCGGAGCTGAGTAGTTGCACCTGGGTAACATTGGGAGAGTGGTCCACGTCTTTGTTTGCTTTGGTGATTCTATTCACCAATTTAAAAACGTAAAAGTTAAAACATAAAAATGAAGTGCGGTAGATGTAAGTCTCTTGCTTGTCTCTCCTACACAGTTCTTGTTCTCTCATTGAAAAAACTAGAGAAATGGTCACTTAGATATGAAGTTTGCTCGATGTTTAGGCACCTAAGCGAGCTCCTTTTGATGATAATCAATGATCACATAGGAAGCGAGGTTTGCTCGATGTATTGGCACTCAGGCGAGCGCCACTGATATGGACGGAAGGAGGAGGATCGACAAGTGAAAGCTACTAACCACGTCATGCCAGTCTTCTTTATTTGTTCATTCATTTGTGGCATCATGTATTATATTCACAAACAAGATATTCCACTTAATCTACCAAAGATTTGATTCGTTTTGTTTAAAGAAAATTTTTGTTATTCACTGAACAAATATTCAACATGCTCAACGTAAGGCAACTCGCAAACAAGTATGGATAGTAGTTTTAATTCTACAAATTAAGGTCCTTTAATTCACCATAGAAAGTGCTTAATTCAAACATGGGCTTATAAAATATTATGCCTCCTCAAGTCAACTAGTGCTGCGGAGAACTGTCGTTGCTATTTGGACCAAACCCACTCAAAATTCAAATATTATTGTGAAAGGAATTTTAGTATGTCAACCCGTGCCATTTACAAATCCTCTAAAGTACAAAACATGCCGTCTTTGCTTACTATCTCCAATCCTATTCTTCTTTCAATCTTGTAAAATCCCAATATTAAATATTAATTAAAATTTTTTGGTAGTTTGACTTATGGAATATTTTAAACTTGTCACTTCAATCATGACATCCACCAAACTCATTTTTTTCTCTTTCCTCTCAACTTGTAGGGGGTGGGAGAGAGATTATCTTTGGTTTGAGAAGTTTAGGAGTTCTTCTAGTAGTACTTTTGAAAAGTTAAACGTTGCTTTTAAGATTAAGAAGTTACTTTTGAACATATCTAAATAATTTTCTGAAAATACTTTATGTGACTAGATGAATTTTTGGAAGAAGGCCATTTAAGGTATCTCTTCTATAAGAAGTAGAAACAAAAGCAAAAGCATATACCCTACCAACTAATTAAAAGATTCTTATATATTCCTTTTGGTCTGTAAGGAAGCTGAGTCTAATATAAAAATGGGGTTTTGATTCAATTATGGAACGGGTAAAACTAACCATATTCTTTGTTTTATTCAATTGAGGACTAGAATTTTAATGGTTAATTACATGTGAAAAGAGTTTTGTGTGCACACGCGTATTAAAACCAAGTCCGTCCAAATATTTTAGCCTTTTGAACATTGGTTTTAACTTCGGACCCTTTTAAAACACACTCATATTGGATATGGTAGACGACAAAATTCATGACATATTTTTGTCTGATCTAACGTGTCAATTATTTGATTAGCATTCATTAAAAATTAGCTTAACGTGAAATCTCACCATGCTCTATGGCTTGCAGTCTTTGCAAATTGGTGGCATTTTTATTCCCTCTCTACTACTTTAAAATAATCTTGAGTGGTGTAAGAAGTTTTACCAATCAATGAAATTTCCTTTTCACAATCTAGTGTCTCTCATGCCTTTCTTGATCTCTTTGTGATGCAATTGTGTGACATGGAAATGAAAATTAATTGGGGTTTCCCTCGTATCATCTTGTGTATGGCCATTATAAATTTAAGGAAAAAGTTGGACCATCCAAGTGGTACTATCCAATAATAAGCCTTTCTAAACGTTAGCATATCAATTAATCAGTCGTATAATTGCTCTTAACTATTGATAAGTCAAAGAAAATAAAGGCAATTTCTTGAGACCAATAAACCACCAAATTCATAGGCTCCCAACTATTTTAGAAGTCAAAAGCTGACCTCTTACAACATGTCCCTCCTAACACACTACAAGACCACTCCACCCACCATTTCCTTGAATGCAACACTCAAACCACTCTCTCATTAGCTTCTAATCCTCTCTATTTTCTTTCTTCTTCTTCCTCAACCCTTCTCTCCCTCTCGAATTCAACAAAATGCTCGGGAAAAAGATCGGTTCGATGAAGAAACTAGCCAAGAAGATTAAGGTTGTTGGCAACGAGGGTCGTGATCCATCACAAAACGATTGTTTGCTAAGAGATATTTACAAAGCGGGAGGATCCCCGTCATCCACCAAGACACCACCCGGAACTTTTGCAGTATACGTAGGCGAGGAGAGACAGCGATTCATGGTGCCAACCGGTTACTTGTCTCACCCTTTATTCAAGATGTTGTTAGAAAAGGCCTACAATGAATTTGGCTTTGAGCAAAGAAATGGCTTGGTCGTACCATGCAGTGTGACTGCATTTCAAGAAGTTGTAAATGCAGTGGAATGCTGCAATGGGAAATTTCATTTTGGGGATATGGTAGAGGAGTTTATATAGGCAATAGATTAGGGTAAAACTCCACTTTTTTGAGTTTTTGGATTGGATTATAATTCCATGAAATAGCCAGTGATATATATTTAGTTCAAGCAAACATATCATAAGACACAACAAAGTTTTGAGTTTGTACAAGAAATAAATTTATTTTTTCTGGTTTTCATTTTTTGGTGCTGTTGCAATGTAGAAGGAGCAATTAGTTGCCAGAATCTGTAATGATTCCATTGTTTTCTCAATCCCTTCATTTTTTTTTAGGTTGATTTAAAAATTCCCTCCTATTTTTTCTCCCTTTCCCTACTCTGCTGAATTTGGCAAGTCAAGAAAATATCATATTTCAGGATTATAATTACAATCTACCTTGTATAAATGGCCTGTTTGTTAGGATTTTTTTAAAATTCAAAAACTGTTTCTGAAACTTAAAAAATCTTTTTTAACATATTTTGATAATTTTCTGAAAGTGTTATATCTGGCTAGAAGAGAAAAAAGTGAAAAAAAAAAAAAAAATGCAGATGTAAAAACAAGAGCCCTACCAATGAGCCCTTACTATACTCGAGACACTGTATTGAGCTAGCACCTATATAGAATAAATGTATAACATAAATCGTAGATTCAAAAATTTTGTTCGAAGCAAGAATTTGACCTCAAAATAGGGTCTATAGTTTTTCGAGTTCAAGATTCAACGGTAAGGTCTGGTGATAGCAATACTATAAATCTCGAGAACAATAAATGAACATGCTTCTAATTCTCGTCTCTTTGTGATAAGGACGTTAAATAATGAGAAAATTAGAATTTTACAATTGGTGAGGACTCAAACAAATAGTCTTGAGCCGAAGTATATATTCCCCCCTTCTGAAAAGAACTTAGGTGTATATTGGCACCACCTTAAAATTAAATGTCGAGCTTGAGACTTATTTAAGTTAATTTCTTTATTGGATAATCATGTTTCACTATGCTAGAGTTTGTGCCTGTACAATGTAAATAAAGAACGTTGTAATATTTATTGGATAATATTTTCTTTTCAAGCAATATATTTCTTTTTACGGTTATTTACTAATAGAGAAACTAACTTTTTTCAAACAATATAATAGAGAAAAAAACTTTTTTGTGCTAAAAATTTGTTTACGTGCAATGCGATAGTCAATTTGTTTACGGTTATTTTTTTACAATGGTACGGTTATTTACTAATAGAGAAACTAACTTTTTTCAAACAATATAATAGAGAAACAAACCTTTTTGTGCTAAAAATTTGTTTACGTGCAATGCGATAGTCAATTCGATGGTGGAAGAGAAGGCAATCGTCCATCCAGAACCCAAGTGCACCAATTTTAAGAACCTGAGGATTCAGGTGGCAACAAATGAAGATTGGGGACTCAAGTGCTATTAACTTTTATGTTTGGGGACCCATCTGCCAATTTTCCTAAATTAAATCAGTTTTCTAATATTGGAGACTAATTCGAAACTATCATGGTAAAGGTCATTTTCCAAAATCTCTCGGTGTCTTGACAATATCGACTTGTTTTCAAATCAGTATGATCGATTGTACGTAACATCAGAAGGTCAGTTTACCTCATGTTGCTTGCCCAGTTATGATTGCTTCAGAATTGTTGACAAATGATAACATTTGATTCTATGGTAGCAACTGGAGGAATTGCAATCTAAATCTGATGGTCAGGTTCGACAATGCTGTGATTTGAGCAGCAAATTAGACGCTACCCAAGTAAGTTGCAGACATACTGTAGCAAAAGTATTATGATATCATCAAGAGTGCTTATTTGAAGCTGTTTGCAGTAAGACTTGAACCAAGGAGAAAGAGCACATTTGGCTAGAGAGCTTCGCCAGGTTTTCAAGTATACTATACTAGCATCTGGGTCACTGGGTGCACATGATGCTTTAATTTCATGTTTTTCAGTTGAATGAACACAGAGAAATTAGTCAATAATTTAGTTCTTTTCAAAAGTTTGCAGTGGCTAGTTATTTTATTATTCAACAACTAGTGGTTTATTTGTCCGACTTTCAGTGAATCCTCAATTTTGATTTCTTGCAGTGATTTACTTCTAGTATTGAGCACTTGATGAATACCTCAGAAATCATTCTTGAATTTCTTGATAAGCTTTTGGAAGAATCAAAAAGCCTCCAAAGGCATGCGATTAAGGTGGATGAAATTCAGTTGAAGAGTATTGCTGAATTTCAGAAGGCTTATGAGGTATATTATACTAAAATATCCATTCCTAAGTGTAATGTTCTCTTATTTTACTGACATTTAAATTTCAATGCCGTCAGGAACAACCGAGATCTGATGCTGAGAAGCTTATTGCTGATAGGACTCAGATGCATTCTTTTTCTCCTATACATATCTAAACAATAGATGAAAGGTGGATGCGAGGCTTGGAGATACCAAGGAAAGTGTGATTGGAAGTAAGATGTTTACATTGGGAAATTATTTAATTTGCCATATGGGCTGACATATGTAATTAATTGTGTATAAATGCTATCTTAAAATTAAGCCCAAAATTAAAGTGATCTAATAAAGAATTAAGTTATTGGGCTTTGGACATCTAAATAAAGTGTGGACTGAATTACATATGAAAACTATATATAGGGTTATGGTCCCCAATTCATATATGAATTTCTCATTCTTTGCGACATCTCATCTACACAAGAATACAAGAGAAAGTATATTAAAGAGGAAGATCCATAAATCCACAATCAAGAATCAGGAAGAAGATTTGGAGCAATTAAATTGAAGAACAAAAGATCAAGATTCATTATTCAAGTTACAAATCAATGGATCAAAGTATGTTCCGCGTCAATTAAATTTTTTGGTGATTTGACATGGAAATTATTTAATTTGCCATATGGTCTGACATATGTAATTAATTGTGTATAAATGTTATCTTAAAATTAAGCCCAAAATTAAAGTGATCTAATAAAGAATTAAGTTATTGGGCTTTGGACATCTAAATAAAGTGTGGACCGAATTACATATGAAAACTATATATAGGGTTATGGTCCCCAATTCATATGTGAATTTCTCATTCTTTGCGACATCTCATCTACACAAGAATACAAGAGAAAGTATATTAAAGAGGAAGATCCATAAACCCACAATCAAGAATCAGGAAGAAGATTTGGAGCAATTAAATTGAAGAACAAAAGATCAAGATTCATTATTCAAGTTACAAATCAATGGATCAAGGTATGTTCCGCGTTAATTAAATTTCTTGGTGATTTGACATGAAAATCTTGGCAAGTTTATAAAGTTTGAGTTTCATAAAAAATTTCAACAGTTTATGGACGGGCACGTTTCATCAATGGAAGGAATTGCAATGGACCTAAAAAGGAAATGGCAGGATTCTTTTAAGCTATCAGAGAATAACTTCAAAGATAGTACTGACTTCTCTGCTGCCAAGCATTGTCGGATGGAGTTAGTTTCACAGGAATGGTGAGAACATGCTATGTTTTCAACTTATAATCTTCCCCTTTTAGTTTTGAAATATGCAACTCCTGTGATTCACTACCTAAGCATTTTTCTCCCTTTGTCTTGCCCTTTGTTTGGTTTTGAATCTTATGCATATTCCCTATCCAGTGCAAACACTGCAGGAACAGCTCTGAAGCAGAGGCAAAGGGTACAAGAATCTTTGAATGACATGGGAAGTCAACATGCATCAACAATTGCTTCACGTGTTAGGTTTGTCAATATATTTTGGAAGCTTTTTTCAGTTGGCAGTTCCAGATAGGTTCTGAAAGATGAACAAGATTTAACAGCTATTTTTGTATTTTAGTTTGTGGCACATGTTTTTCATTTCCCTTCGTATTTCCTGGTTTCAAATAGCTGCAATTGACTGTTGTTTTCTGGAATATCGTTGAGCGATGCTTATCCCTTTGAGAGCCAACTTTGTGTAATCATATCCAATTATATGTTATTTCTTTTTGTTTTAGGATCATCTGTGATAGTGATGAACAACATGATACCAAAATTGACTCTTCAAGGGTTGCGGCTGAAGAAGATATCACGAGGAACGGTGTAAACATTTTCCATTGTCTCGGTGGTAAGTTTTCTCATTCATCTCTAATTCTTCATTTTCTAAATTCTGCACAGAATTTTGTACCATATAATTTCGTTTTCATATTCCTTTTATTTACTTGCTGATAGTGTTACAAATAAGTAAATTCTTTTATATTGCAGTTCAGCCATTTCATTGTTATATCAACATGGTTGGGAAAATGCCAAATATTGTTAACATTCATCCTTTATTTCTTCGTCTCTCTCTATTTATGTGTTCTTGTAAACAATATGACAGTCGTTTGGCACTTAAACTCTATGATTGTGATATCAGCATTTTTCTCGCTTGTGATAATATAATATATGATCTGTGGTAATATATTGCCTATCGTACGATATGACATTTTATTCTAGGCACTCTTATGTGGAATCAATGCATCATTTTACAGGATGTGCTATCATTTGTTAAGTTATTTTTGTATAGATTTTATTTAACTGATATTTTCATGGAAAAGTTCAAAGAAATTTAGAATCAGTTCCAGTTATAAGCAACAATTTATTGCCTGAAAAATCTTTATTCATTGTATCAGCCGTTGATCTTGTAGAGATTATATTGGTTTAAAATGAAAGAAAATGGTAAAATTATATGACGCATAATTTATAGACAATATATTTTTGAACTCAAGAGAGTTAAATAAAATATATACTTCATAATGAACCAAAGGTTCTCTGGGAGGGTTTAACATTAGAAGGTGGTTCTGATTGGCCTACTTGTTGGACTTGCTACATCAAAACAATTTTTTTTTTTTTTTATTTATTTGGAATCTTTCAATTGATGCTAATTAAATTATAATGGAAGGTTACGAATGCTCTGTACCTGTTTTGATGGCTGTTACCTTTGTTATTATTATTTTTTTTTTTGTATCTGCAGGCATGTTAGAGCAAGAGCGCGAGTATGTATATCGGAAGTTATGACAGCTTCTGTAGCCCATTCAGAGACTCTGGAGAGCTTTCAGAAAGATCATTCTCAACAATCGGCCTCAACTGAACAGGATGCTATTGATAATTTCAGGCGGAATTATATGGTCTGTCCTAGTTACATTTTGAATATAGTTGAAATTGTGATATAGCTGTTGCTTAAAAATTTAAATCTTGAATTGTCACTAGTTCTCTTGTATGGTGCAGAGAACAATAAGAGCCATTGCAGATTAAAAAAATGACAGCAAATTGCGAGGCAACTCATACGAAGAACAAAAATGAAATAGTATTGAAAAATCAATCTCGTTTCAACGTACAATTCATTCCATATATTCTTTATTTCGTTTCTTGCCTGTGATGAGTTCTTTTTTTGATAATCTGCAAGAAAGATGTCAAGCAGAGAACAATAAGAGCCATTGCAGATTTAAAAAAATGATAGCAAATTGTGAGGCAACTCATACGATGAACAAAAATGTAATCGTATTAAAAAATCAATCTCGTTTCAACGTACAATTCATTCCATATATTCTTGATTTCGTTTCTCTCCTGTGATGAGTTTCTTTTGAATCTAATTTTGTTCCATTTGCAGAATAATTCAGGAGTCACGAAATTCATTATCCAAGATACATACTGATTAAAATATGCAAGCTTGCTCATTCAGAGTAGGCGCTTAAAGATGCAACAACCAATCCTGTCGCCTCGAGAGTTGATGCTACATCAGGGTACCCTTTCTGATAAAGGCAACTCTCTACGGAAGACGCAAAGGAATTGGTATCAGATTCCAGAATTGCTAAAAAATTTACTATCTGCTTTTGTACGTCAGGATTTTCATATGGTTTCTGGATCTATAACTTTATGGTCTCTACCATTATAACTATGTTGATGAAACGTCCCTTCTAAAATGAATTTTTTTTAGTTTGTGTTCAGGATTACGAGCTAACAGGCACTACACCCATTAGGTGTGAGCCGGACATTACCAGCAAGTGCACAATTAGAGTCACTTCGAGCCATGCCTATGGAGACCATGCAAGAAGAATTTCGGGAAAACCATACGTATGAAGCTTTTAAAGTAAAGGAACTGAAGCCGTTCCTTATTCCTTGATCTCCGCTTTCACAAATTAGCTAATAATTGTTCATTTTCTGTTAAATGCATGATTTTATTTGATTTTCATATTTTTTGCTTGTCATGTATACTGTTGATACTCCCTCTGCAAGATACATGGTACGCTAAATGGTTGAAAGGCTTGGAATTCCAATCCCTGGTGCAGAATGTTGTAGGGTTATCAGATTGATTAGCGAATCCCTGCTTGGGATTTAGCTAAGTTTGTAAATGGAGTTAGAACGGCTTGTCATCGTTTGAGTTGTTTATTTGCAATATACAGATTGTTGTAGGGTATTTGGAGTACTTTATACCAACAACAAACAAAATTGTAGCTTCTTTTTCTTTAATTTTATTCAATGTTGAGTCTATTGTATTGAACATGCTAGTAATGGATTCACAACGTTCTCAGCTTGGATTTTCTATGTTTCTCTGGAATTCTGCATTAGTCTTTTTCATACTTTCGGTGGTGGAGAGGTGATTGTGCAATACCTACAATGGCATAACAATGAAGCTGGATAAATTTTGTCCTCAAAAAGGAGCATATTGTGGGTTATGCCTTTAGTAAACCTAATATTGAGACAGCCTACCACGAGCCAGTGCCCTTAAAGCTGGACAAATTGTGTTCATGGGACTAATTAAAGCTAAATAACATTCTTGATAAGGTAGATTGGTAGAGAAGTTTATTTTTGTTGTGTTGCGGAGAGTAAGAGACATTTAGCCATAGTCGTGGCAAAATGAAACTCCATGCGTGTTTGGTGGGTCCTTTCAGCTATAGAAAGGTTTCCTACTCTTACAATTACAAAATAATTATTTATAGACATCTCGAAATAACTTAAAAATAACTTTTTTACAATAACAATTTGAACCGTTAAAAAGTAAAAAAATTGAGTGTAGTTTGTCTGAAATTAAGGTATAAAAAGGAAATTACAATTTATTCATTATTCTCTACAAAATTCCTATACGCTACGTGATAGCGTGATAAAAAAATAGCAGAATCTTCATTTTTAGTTGGCTTATAAGAGTTAATCTAGCAAAAAGAGTTAGGTCAATAATGTTCATGTACCTTTCATTTAATATTTTAAGCAATGTATCTAAGGTGTAGGATTACTTGTGACTAAAATTATTTATCACAAACTTTGACACATATTAAGTGAAGAATAATTCTCGGTGTACAAAATATATGGTACATAGAGGTGTCCATGTGGTGTCCCCACATGGACATCTCTGTGTACCATATTTTCTGTACATGTAGCATGTCTCTTAAGTGAATTGTAAATTTACACATTTAGTGGGCACTTGACATTTACTTACCTAAATGGGTATGATAGAGCACGTTCATCAAAATGTGTAGCTATGAAGTATGTTTTTGGAAGCTTGGGTGGGACAATGAATATGGATACTAGTTAATGTGGGAACGAGGATTATATGAACCATCAAAACTTAACATTAAAAAGTGACAACATTGATCTCATCTTTTTTCATGCTCTTTCAAGAATGTTTATTTTTGGGGGTGTTTTGAAATAGAATTTTATTAAGTGGAAGATAAAAGTTTGATGTCAAGATTCAAAGTTGGGCACTTATTGTTTTGGCATATCTTGATATCCACTGTCTAATGCAACATGCATCTCTTGAAATATTTGGTTTGTTTTGTGCAATTTCAAGCATGTCTTCAAACAAGTGGAAGTATTCAATTGAAGAAATTTGTGGAAAGGGGTAGTATAGACTGCTCCCTGCTTTCTTGTGACATTTATTTGTACAATAAATTTGCAGTTTTAATAGTTTAAATATGATTTTGCTACTTGTAAAAAAAAAAAAATCGACCGAGCTGATTTTGTAAGGTATATTAGGTAGTTCACATGTGTATTAGATTGTTATAATATTTTATCATCTCTTCTACCAGTACAACCCTAAGGGTGCTGTGTGGGGCAATATTATTTGGGCTCATTCGGTATCAAAAGACTTGATTAACTGGAAAAAATTAGAGCCTGCAATTTTCCCATCAAAGAAATTTGATAAATATGGTTGTTGGTCTGGATCAGCCACTGTTCTCCCTGGTAACAAGCCTATTATTCTATACACTGGAGTTGTAGATGAAAATTTCACAGAGGTGCAAAACTAAGCAGCTCCAGCAGACTATTCTGATCCAAACCTCCGGAAGTGGATCAAGCCAGATAACAACCCCGTTAATCGTTGCAGACGTGTCTGTGAACACGACTGCGTTCCGTGACCCAACAACTGCTTGGTTGGGCCAAGACGGGCACTGGAAAATATTGGTGGGAAGTAGGAGAAAGCGTAGAGGAATTGTATATTTGTACAGGAGCAGAGACTTCATGAATTGGGTTAAGGCCGAACATCCCTTGCATTCTTCTGCCAATACTGGAAATTGGGAATGCCCTGATTTTTTTTCCAGTATCGTTGCATGATACAAATGGCTTGGATAACAATGTTATGGAAGGAAATAATATCAAGCATGTTTTGAAGGTTAGCCTTGATGGCACTAGATATGATTACTATACACTTGGTACATATTGCCCTCAAAGGGATAGGTTTACTCCTGATAGGAACATGGTTGATGGTTTGAGGGGATTGAGGTATGACTATGGTAATTTTTATGCCTCGAAATCATTCTTCGACCCTATCGAGAAACGAAGGATCTTGTGGGCTTGGGCTAATGAGTCCGACACTATCCATGACGATGTGGAAAAGGGTTGGGCTGAATTCAGGTAGGTAATTAGCACGTTTGATGTGTTGGATTTATCAATACTTGACAATACTGGGACCATGTTTTAGATCGAGTAAACTAGAACTAAAAGCAAAAATATGAATGTTGGATACAAAGAATGTCATTTGTTTATTCCACGTACTATGACTCTTTGCAGACAATTTCTGTACCAATTATTCATTGCCTAGGTCAAATGTCAATATTATTGTAGGATCAGACAAAATCCATTATTCAAACACAGTTTCATAAGGGAGTATTATGGACTTTTGGTATATTTTGAAAGTCATGTACTATAATGAATCATACCTTGTGGGGCCGTACGTTGACTCCAAAATCCATTTTCTTCCCAACAATTGCGCCGAGACAGGCACTAAATAAGAAAAACGACCTTAATTCCTTTGTCTAGTACTTACACTCGTAATGCATTGATTTGATAAGATTAACATGGAATTCCTGTTTCTTTGCATAAAAATCTTTCTTAGGCAATTCATAGTACAATTTTGATCGATCCTAATGGAAGACAAGTGCTGCAATGGCCCGTCGAAGAATTAGAAACTCTAAGAGGGAAAAAAGTCGAGTTGCGCAAAAAAAGACTCAAGAAGGGAGAGCATGTTGAAGTTAAAAGGAATAACAGCTGCACAGGTAATTTTTCTTCCCAAATAACACAATTTAATATGCTGCTGTAACATGATGCAACAAAATTAATAAAACTAAACTTCCAATAAAAATTTGGTTGCAGGCTGATGTTGAAGTAACCTTCTCTTTCCGTTGCTTGGACAAAGCAGAAAAATTTGATTCCAGTTGGGATGAATATGATGCACAAAAGCTTTGCAGCCAAAAGGGTTCTACTGTCCAAGGTGGGGTAGGACCATTTGGGCTCTTGACATTGGCTTCAGAAGGTCTGAAAGAATACCCTCCCGTCTTCTTCAGAATTTTCAAAGCTAAACGCAAGCACGCAGTTCTTATGTGCTCTGATGCATCAAGGTTTGTCTATATATTTGTGTTTAGAAAAAAAAATATGGTAAAAATAGTATTCCTACCGTACAGCAATGCCTATTATTAACTAGAAGCTCTGCTAGTAGCAAGAAAAATTAGTACGGAGTTACAATCTTGATTTGGCCTACACATTTGTTCTATCAATACAGGTCGATACAGAATAAGCTCTCGCCTGTTTGCATTTGCGAGAAACCAGGAAATCATTTCTTATAATTTAGATGACGACGGTGTCGCACAGCTGGGCGATGGTTTGAGAAAGATGATAGGTGTGATTTGGGTGATGATGTCGACGGCTGGGGTTGAAGAATTCAGCATCTGTGATTTGATGTGTAGAGACAAAGTTGGGTATTGGTGCTACCCAAAAGAAGCTATCGACGGTTTGGAGTTGATGGTGGTCAAAATAAGTGTTCGATGGGAGGTGGCTGTGAAGAAGTTACTGGTTTTGGGGATGGGGGTTGGGATGTTTGGTTTATTGTAATTGGTTTTGGTTTTGGGACTTAATTTGTAAGTTTTTGGAAAAATAGACAAAGTTGAGCATATGTTCACTATTAATTCTTTATTTATTCTTTTCTTTTCTTTTTGTTTTATTTAAATAAAAGGGTATATTCATCATTTCTCAAATTTCTTTTGAGAAATTGAATGAAAATTGATGAAAACATTTTTCACAATGAAACATGTAAACAGGGATGAAAATGCAAAAAATTAAGCCAAACATTGAGATATTTTGTGCTAATAAGCCATTTAAAAAGTAACTAACAACTGAAGGAAGGGTTGGCATGTTAATACACGGAGTTGAAGCAACAAACGATGAGCAAGTATAGAGTTGATCTAGGAAATAACCAAAAATGCAACTGAGAAAAGAATCAATGCTGAATAATTAACAGAGTCAAAAAACTCCAGGATATAAAACATCACACCAGCAAAATCTCTCATAATTTGTTGGTGACAAGCAGATCAAACGTCAACAAAATTTATGTTTGAACTACATTCTTTCAAAACGTGAAACATGAGAATAATAAACTTGCAACCAGAGAAGTCTGACCAGAAGCAGATTATGATAGCCAACGATGATAACTCACAGCCTCCTTCCCCTTCTGCCACCCTTTCTACGAGTGCTGTCAGTGGGAATTGGAGTCACATCCTCTGAAACGAGAGTAGAAAATCAGTAAACAAACAGGCAAGTCATTTATAGAAATGAATTGTAAATCATGGGAGGAAGAAAATTTTGCATTGGACATCCATTCAAGCGAGACAAGGTTAGATATCTCATTTTTTTTCCAACAAATATTGAATTTACAGCGAATGTGCAAGCAAAATCTATCATCAACAATTATTCGCAGGCTTGCACATAATGGATGCAAACCAAGGTCAATGTCATGTGAGTGTAAATTATATCACCAATTAGTTGCTTAAGGGCTAAGTAAATTTGGGGATTCAATACCTATACGACCAATTTTCATTCCCGAACGAGCAAGAGCTCTAAGAGCAGACTGGGCACCAGGGCCAGGGGTCTTGGTCTTGTTCCCTCCAGTTGCACGAAGCTTAATATGAAGAGCATTAATGCCAAGTTCCTGTAAATAACCACAAAAAATTAATTTTTCTTTTCATCACCCTGTGACAACTCTCTAAGATGATAAATACAGACACAATAAAAAAATAAGGAATTGGATAACATAATGCACAAATTCAACCCTCCATTATAATGCATCAATTTTAGTAGAGAAAGACTTTTACCTTGCATCTTTGAGAGACATCTTGTGCTGCAAGCATAGCTGCGTATGGGGAAGACTCATCCCTATCAGCCTTCACCTTCATGCCACCTGTAGTCAGAAGGGTGAATGCATAATACAAAAGCAATTTAGGCATGCTAAAGCTCATACTTGATCTGATTTCAATGTGCTCGTGAGGTAAGGTATCACTTTTGTAACAGAACTGAAAAACACAAATGAAAAGAAAAGTACCCCAAAAATCAACTACACGACAACAGCATTGGGGTTCTTGACAAAAAAAAAAAAAGATAACAAGTAAACTAAGTGTGCCAAACAGTATTAGTTGTTATTCATCATCTACAACAAATAGACACCAGTCCCACATGCAGGATATCATCCACAAGGCCCTAAGTAAGTTTCATTTAGTGAAGAATTTTCTATAACAGACTCCCTCTACTACAGAGTGAATAAAATATCAAAGTTGGAAACAATTAAAAGAACAAATAATGATCACCAGTACTTCGCTAAACTGCAGTTATATTCTTAATTCAAATTCTAATATAAGCAGAAGAATATTTCCATCAACTAAAATGACAAGAATTTGTAATTGATTAGGTACACAATTCACCCACAAATAGATATCAGCAGTCAAAATCCATTACCACTCTTGAACTAACACTGAGTTTATACAGGAGAGTGAAGTAAGAAATGTGTAGAATAATTATTACTGCAATCTTAGAATCTACAATCAAAACCTTAAGCAATACTACATACCGGTAATGCGAACCATTGTTTCCCTTCCGGACAAATCAGTCACATGCTGCAACATAAATGCATAATGTAACCATTAGTCATGCTACAAAATGAAATTACTTTCCTTTCTGAACGTCTCAAAGGAACATTATACGTACAAATCAGAAATCATTACTCACAATGAAGGTGTCATTAAAGGAGGCAAAGATGTGGGCCACACCAAAAACAATTTCCCCATCCCTGGTAGCAGGTCCAAGGGTAACATTTTCTTCCTTGGGCTCTCTGGCCTTTCTCCTTGACTATTAAACCCAGAAAAGGATAATTAAAAAATTGAGATATACATTAGGTTCAACACACAATTGCTAAAAGATAATTGCTAGAAAAAAAACAGTTTCACCATCGAGAAAAGACCCATTTCATACATAATTCATATTTTCTGTAAACTTATTAACTTCTATAGGATCAAGATTAGCTTGTTTAAAGATTATTGAATGTAACATTTGTGCATTGAATAAAAAAAAATTAAGAACTCGAGGAAAACCAGGAAACATTTTTTTTCTCTATTCATCTTACGTACAAATAACAGAATAAACATTCTTGATTAAATCAACTTCGTGAAGCAACACTAAAATTCTCAAATTTTCATCTCAGCTTTATAACTTCGCTAAAGGCAGTACCGATATGGTATCACATTCAAATTACGAAAAGAGCCACAAAAAACGACTCCCCTTCTGAAGCTTTCTATCAATGAATGTGATTTTGTGATCTAACCCTAATTAATAAAATACATCATCTGAAAAATATATAATTAATAGTGAATTTAGCTCCTGAATACAGAATAAACATAAGAAAATAGAGGAATTCGCATCAGTAGAAGGACTAACCATGGCTTAGAGCTAATGAGAGGAAAGAGGAAATTTGTTTCCGAAGTTTGAGAAAACCCTAGTAGTCGGCAGGGGAGTGGTGAAAGAAACAAATCGTTGGACTCTATATATATCTAGGGTTAGTACTGTGTTGAGACTAATTACCTTAACTGCCCCTCAATTTTCATACAGATTATGTTTGCGTCCATATTTCCAAAAATTCATTTTTTTAAACTCATTTTCAACCACATATTCTTTTATAAAATAATATTACACGTAAATAAAAAAGTTTACCTTTCTTTTTAACCATACAATTTCCAACAAAACACTATTCAAAAATGTATATTTTGCCCAAATATGAAGCTCAAACAAGGGCATAATTTTCAACCTTATTATAGCGGGTCGGGACATTAAGGCTTGTGGTTGAAAAAGGAGAACATGTTTGGTAGAGATTTTTTGATAATGTATTTTATGAAAAATTATTTTTTAGGAGAATGTATTGTTAAAAATGAGTTTAAAAAAATAGAAAATGAGAGCCAAACACGACCTTATGATCAAACTTATGAAAATTCTTTTTTGCTAGGTTTTCAAAATAGGGTTGATAAGATTATGATATAAGAATTAATCAAGATTTTAGGTTGGTGTATGGTTTTCAGGACTTAGAGTGGAATTGAGATTAGGGTTTCAGAAAGATCAAGATTTTAAGGATGTATGATCTGAGGATTTTAGAATGGGTAAAGATACTTGGCCATAGACCTCTAACCAATATGTGGCACCATATCACCCCCCTCGATGGCGAAGGCCCACTTGGCTCTGGCCAAGTAGCACAGTTCTTTCAAATAGGATTAAGGTTGAAAACAAGAATAAAAGTTTTATTTGATGTAAATTAAAATCAGATTTTTAATAGATTTTAATAAAAATTGAAGAAATGTGTGGTTGAAAAGTTAAAAACCCCATAAAATATGTGATTTTAACTTAACATTAAAATCAATTTTTAATCCAAATCAAACAAGGGTTAAAGAATGAATGTCCATAAATGATGGAGTTTTATATCATTCTTTTCAAGTTATTTTAATAATTTATAAATTATAATTGAGGGTGTGTTTGAACCACATTATTTTGAAATAATGTATTTTGAAATAGTAGATTGATGAATAATGTGTGGTTAAAAAAGAAAGAAAAGTTATTGATGTGATGGAAAATATTATTATTTATTTTAAAAATGTATGGTTGAAAATAAATAGAAAAATGAAAATGAAAATTTTAATGTATACCACAGGGACTTAATGTGATATAATTTATTTAATATTTATATTATAATAAAAATTATAAATGGGAGAATAAACAGTGATCGGTAGTTCTTTACTCAGACGGGGCGAAGAAATACCTAGCAGGACGGATGGAAAATAGGATCCTGACTCGTTCTCGTTCCTAAATATAACAGAGTTTTGAGGGACTCAAGGGCTTGTCAGCATTGAGAAACTATCACTCATTTTCAACCAATGAGATTTCTACAGAACAAGATGACTACTAGAGGGGAAGCAGCTAGCTGACAGTTCAAAAATAATCAAATTAGCATGGCTCAAGTTTAAGCCCCTGGTTAAAAAACATCACTATTCACCAAACCCAGAATATATCTTAATACAAAGTAATGTACTGGAACACTCGAGTGGTATTTGCACTAAATCAATGTTTGCTCTGAGCTGTAGAAATCTAGAAGCCATGACCATAACGGCTAAGCCAAAGAGGTAACTTTGGGAGTCACAATCTCAAGAAGACCCTTGGGATTATCCACATGAACCCAGTGGCCTGCATTGGGCAGAACATGAACCGAAACTTTCCCTTCAGTTTCATCCACTCTTTTATTAGTAGCAAGGCTTTCAAGTTGCTTAATGACATCTATGTCCCATCTGTCGCTGTTCTCAGCACGTATGATGGCTATCTCCATGCCTTTGGGTGCATGCTCCAGCAGAGGCCAGTAATCTGTTACCCTATGATTTTCATTAACAAAACGTGCAGTCAGATTGGGAAAATGCTAACTATTTAATTTCATTTATATTATGAGCAACAGAGCCACGTCAAACAGATTAAAATTATATTACCTGTAAGAATCGAACATCTGAATAGCGCCCTCAAGATTAAAAGCCCAAGTCAGCTCTTCTCCTGATTGTTTAAGGTTGCTTCCAATCCAGTCTGCTAATGACTTGGAAAACCCAAGTTTTAGCATGTGATCTACCAGCCATCTGAAGCAAGCAAGGAGAATTGTTACATTACCAAATGAGAAAACTCAAAACATTCTACACTAAATGATAAATTTCTTAGATGAAAAAGAATGGGAAAGAGCTGGAAAATGTTGGGGAAGAATACATAAACACGTAATATAAAATAGGAGAAAATGTAAGTGAGAGTTATATGGGGGTCAAAAGAGAACACGATATAGGACCAGATAGTTAAAATAAGGAAGATATGTGCCAAAAGTTAAATTAAGAAGATATGGTAGTAAAAGTTGAAAAAAAAAAAGATGCATAATGAAAAATAAATAAATTAATTATTAAGCTAATAAAAGCACCCTATTGGTCATGTATTGATACCTTGACAACAAAATGCTAGAAAACACGGTTTTTAGTCCTAATTCAAAAGGAACGTCATAACAAATCATTAACAGATTCAGAAACATCAAAAAATGACAAAAGGCTTAAATATTCTTTTGATACTCGAACATCTGAGTCCCTCAATAATACAAATAGGAAATTCCCTAAAATACATTATTCACTCTATCTTATTACAGAAACCTACATCATACACACATGTAAACGTGGACAATGATATAAACACTTGAAATACCAAAATGTTTTGACTTGCACAGGTTTATCGGAGGGAGAAGACTCGCCATAGATAAAGAAAACAATATCAGAGCTATCTATTTATGTCTATGAAAAAACCATTACCCAAGCTGTGTATTATTCTGCGTGTAAAATTTCAAGCTGTGAAAAAATGGCACCGATATAGTAATGCAAATGATAAATTGACAATTAACGAATCTAGGTAGAAGTTCCTTTGACAAATTCAACACTTCCTTCAGTTCTTTTAAGTGCCAAATGAGATATAACATTTAGGTTACTTGGATTGCTTACATTTGTTAAACTAAACAGCAGTAGTATGTAATCCTGATAACTAACAACAAAACTACAATAATATATAATGTATACTTGCTTGAAGAAAAAACGTGTGCATTCGTAATTTATATCGTCATAGAGTACAAGAACAAGGATTAGAAGCCCACAATACATAATAGCAGGCCCAAAAAATAACGACGGAGTAAACAATCCACAAAATGGTAAAATGAGACCTCATGGACGAGTGATTCAACCATTGCCACTTAAAAATAAATATCATTAACTAGTTAAGGATACAGAATAAAGAGATCTGAGAGCAGTGATCACACCAAAATATAAGAACTTAATCGATTTGGGGATATCGGCCGACATTTTCTATCAGCGTAGTAACTTATTAGACATTAATCAGCAATGAAATAAACAATGACTTGATAGAGGCAATTAAATGTGAGCAACAAAATGTTCAAGTATGCTACAATTCCCCTAGCTTCTGCGTCAAATAGAACAAAACCAACCACATCAATGCAGGAGAGTAACAATATGGTTAGATAGACTTTACTTCCGAGAGGGAACTGTTGAAGGTAGACTCTGCAAGGTCTCCAGAACTTTCTCCACTTCACCATCACCATTCTTGCGGTTCACTGTTCCAGGAACAGAGTCCAATACCCATAGCTGCTATTCGACAGTGTACTCATCTGTTAGCAAAATTATACCTTCTGAATCCAGCTCATCAAAGTTGAAATATACTAAAAAACTTGAACACAATTCAGAAACCAAATAATGTCAAACAAAAACCAGGTGACCAATGTTTTGAATTCTCTTCAAGGCCACTGGCGTGCTAGAAATTGTAGTAAATTTCCAAGAAAATGTAAACTCGCAAATATAAATTGGAAGATACAGATCCAAGTTAATCTATTGATTTGATCAAACTTGACTACCTGTTTGGGCAACTGAACATGATCCCCATAATCCCCATTAGAAACACTATGAGCAAACTGCAAAGCAACCTTGCCCCCCATGGAATGCCCAATGACAACGTCAGGCCAATCCCACCCCTCAGTTTTAACCAAATTCGCCAGATCCTTGGCTGCATTTTCCAGGTCGTGTGGGGGCAAAAATCCTTCAATTTCAGCCGACTTTCCGTGGTTCCTTAAATCCACCATCACCATCCTCCACTCTACACATAATCCAACACACAAAATACAAAATATCATTAAAAATTTCCATTTTTCACGGTGTATGCAACTGAATCATAATATCATATGCGTATTGAATCTATATATATAAGTAGTGGGGGTACATACGGGCAGGCAAGAGTGTGGAAGCAAGGGAACGGGAAAAGGAACGCCAGTTTCGACCGGAGCCGAGGAGGCCGTGGAGAATAAATGCTGTGTAATTGTGATGTTTTTCTGGAGGGGATTTCAACTCTTCGTAGGCTAAGGTTTGAAGGTATCGTCCAGACCGGTGGAGGACCGGGATCGGAGAGTAGAGAAGCCGGTTCAAGAGGTGGGATAGACAGGGTTTGCTGAGAGTCGTCCTCATTTCTCTGCAACAGCAAAGTCTACGATTCTACGTTGAATTGCCAAAAAGAAAGTCTAATTAAAGATAATTTGCAATAGAAAAACGATGCCGTTTAGGATGGCAAAAAAGTTTATCAATTAATGAAAAAGGACGAGTTGACAGCTGTGGGATTTGAACCCACGCCCTTTCGGACCAGAGCCTAAATCTGGCGCCTTAGACCACTCGGCCAAACTGTCGCATGTTTATTCCTAAACGCACAAAATTTTATTTCTTTAAATTCAAAATATCACTATTCTTCCATTACTTGTCATTTCCATTGCCTTTGTTTTCACTTTAAATTCAACCAATTTTTGTTCATGAAGCAATATAATCGTAGACAAACATCAATTTTGATAATCACTCCTTGTCCGATTTATTTTGATTCATAACTAGGCTATTCCTCAGCCCCCTATGGTCATGATTATATTAATTTTAGGTATCCAATTGTTTTTATGGTACCGTGTTTGGCTATTTAGTTAATATAACATGACTTTGAAGATTTTTAATCACGATTAATGTGCCAAACTTAGAGGAATTCTCCGTTTGGCATGATTTTTAAAAAGTCAAAATGAGCTTTTAAAACTCAAATGTTGCTTTTGGACTCGTTTGACTAATTTTTATAATAGCGTTTTTGGTAGTTATAAGAAAGGTTTTTTAAAAAAAGTTGGTACAATGTAGCTTCCTCTAAAAGTACTTTTGAAATAAGGAGTGATTTTAAAAATTAGTTTTCAAATAAAAATTAAGGTACCTTTTTTTTAAAATCTCTTCTTTTAATGAAGTAAAAATTATGTCAAACGGGTCCGAAATATGATTAGAAGGGTTATAATCCTTAAAAAATAGGCCTATGAATCTAAGGATGGTAGGTTCTGTGATTGTTTGGGACACTATTGAAATTATGAAATGGTATGAAGTAGATATAGGAGTAATAATAGATAGAAGTTGGATTAAAATATTATGTTTTGGGATAGGTGTGAATAATTGCACATTGAAGATATTATAGGCCAACAAATGGATTTGCTAAGTCGGGCTATTAATAGCTTAGACAGAACTGAGCATGACCGTGGCTGAACGCTACCGGAAATGAAATAGTTACGCATTTCATTACGTTACACCACAGCAAAGTAAATTAGATGACTACATTCCACCAAGTATCGAAGCAAAAAGAAGATACGTTTTAAAGTCTTGCTATTTCGACAGACTTCTTTAGGGCATCTAGAAGGCTTCTCATGATTCTTGGCTCTCCAGGAGGTGACTGATTTTTCTGGGGTCCATTCCTTATGGCCCGAAATACTGGACCTGAACTCTCAGTTGCCGGAAAAACTAAGCAGTCTATGTACACGAGAACCTCAGTCTCTCCGTCTCCAATTGTAATAAACCCAATTCTAGCTCCACCTGGAATTTTGTCGACCTGTTGTGAAAATCGCAACACAGTCACTTAACAAGCAATTTGGGAAGCAAGACTCGCTCACTATACTTCATGATCACGAAGTGGTTGGGAAAAAGACCTTATTGTGTTGAAGTAACAAGCATTACGAATCAAAGGAAGATAGATTATAAACAATACTGACCTTCAGAGGCACCGGCATAGGCAAATTGGCACCTTGGCAAAGACTGTTGGCCCACTGTCAAATTATATTAATGCACAATCAAGAACTACAACATTTATGCCTTTGTTATAATTGAATTCTGAATTTTATTCAAACTTCAAACTACCTGAAAGAGCAAGGATTCAAATCTTGAGAGGTCAGTGTTGGAGGGCAGTTTCAAGGTTCCCAAGGACACTCCATCTTCATCATCAATAGGCAAAATGCCATCTGGTGATGCCTTGGGGACTGCGGTAAGATTATCTTTGTTAGAAAAGTCACCACCAAAACTTAGGCACTGAACAGTCTTGTTGGAGGAAATGAATATTACAGGTGACTTTGGAAAAAAGCCAAGTGGTGAAAAATTCACAGGATTTAAGTTGGAAATTTGTCTAGCAGCCATGGAAGCCATGGCTTCTTAAGTTAACAGAGCAAAGAGAGACGAGAAAAAGAAGATATGAATAGGATAGATTTCACATTTCTTGAAGCTCACCACCTCTATTTCAATTTTTCCACTACATTTGAAGATAAGCCAATTTGTGTAAATTGCAAATTTAGTCCCAAATATTTGGTGAAATTACATCTTGTCCCAAATTTATAGGCTCGTAGTTCAACTCATTTTAAATCGACGTGTTCGAACTAGTCAGATATTCAAATGCACTTTCACTGTCACATAATAAAAATGGTGCCACTTTGTTTGCGACAAGTTTTTCTCTTTCTCATAAAAACCCAAAATGAAAATTTGGGGGAAAAAAGTTAATAGCAAAAGAGTAAAGAGATTAGTGCTAAAATTGTTAGGATATCCAGCCTAGTGCTATTTAACTCAAAATTTAGTGGGCATAGGGGTTAAAATTAGATTTTTAGTAGATTATGAGAGAAGTTTTTAAAATGTGTGGTTAGAAAGTTGTGGAACTCATGAAAGATATTTATTGTTTAACTTAACTTAAATTAAAATTTAATTTTAATCCGAAACAAACACTTTAATCTCAATTTATCTCAGGGATTCAGCCGTTTGATCATATGAAGTATATATCGCCACGTAACCCCGAATTCCAGAAATTTCTTTGCATCTTATTTATAGCAATTTTCCACGTAGCCTTTTTTATTAGTTCATTTCTTATTTCGTCTTTTCTTTCTCCTTCCTGTCTCTGATCTAAAACTTGAATTCATTTGTGTATTCATACGCATAATCAAAAAGCTCGAAAATCTCATCCGCTAGAGTTGCAAAAATTTTGTGGAGGTTCACTTGATCTGCCTTCTATTTTGCTTGCACTAAAATTGGTTTCTCTTAATTCTTAAAACTTTTTTTTTTTTCATTTTTTGAGCAGATGATGATCAATGGAAAAAATCTTAGGACACGTCGAAATACAACTTGCTAAGGTTGTAGATGTGAATCTCTTTTCCTACTGATGATCGATCATATTTCCCTCTGTTTTATTTCTTCTGCTTTTCATTTTTTTTTCTGCTTCTGTCCTTTATCATTTTTCTTCCATCTTTGATGAATTTTTGCTCGAGATTTGAAGTTACAAACTGATAATTAAACACTATCAATTGGTGCCAAAAATTAAAAAAAAATAAAATCCAAGATTGTAGTTTTCTTTTTTATTCTTTGACACAGATCAAATATAGCATACTCGACCAGTAACCTGATTTATAATTCTTTGAAACCATATTTTTCGCTTACTACAACTGAACTCCTACGAGTATAAAAATCAATATTGAAAGAGAATTTGCTTAGGCTTTATGATGGTGAAAAATTCTCCTTTTTTTCCCTTGTGCTAAACGTTTTTCTGTAACATCTTTGAACCATTCCAATTTTTGAAGATAGAAACCAAACTTACAAGAATATCATTTCTAAATCCTTCACCGTCAAGGCTAGCACGATGGTAAAATAGAATAGTATGGTTCTGGTTTGAATCAAATTTTAGTGGGTATTGGAGTCTGAATTGGAACTGTCTTGAAGAGATCAAAATTATGGACATGAAGAAAAGTAACCACATTTTTTACGACCCGAGATTTGGTTGATCTTATAAATATAACTGCTATTGATTATATTGAATTTCTCCTCTTTTATCCGCGATTTTTTTTTCGTATTGGGTTTTCACGTAAATTTTAGTTTTAGTGTTTGTTTTTCTTATTTATTTCATTATCGTCGTTATCTTGTGATCCAAATTCACAACAATTACAAAAGAAGGTGAAGAACGATGTAAATCCAATGAACATAGCTCCAGTCCCCAATCAAATCTACATGCCTCAGAATAATGGGGATGGCTATGCTCCCTAAAGCAGATGCCCCGGTTAAGAACTTAGCACTATCTATCGAGCTGCAATAAGACAGAGTGCGCAAGAAAGCAAGGCTTATTTAGCTCTCCCTATATCCAGCTGCTTGCCTGACAATGGACATCGGATTACGAAATTCATTGGTTGGACGACAGTTATTCAAGGTAGTAAATTGGGTTTTGATCAAGATCGTAAAGCCACTATTTTATTTAGATTAAAATTAAAATTTTAGTATATTTTGATAAAAGTTGACAAAATATATAGTTAAAATTCTGATAAAAATTGTAGATCCAATAAAATATAATTAAAAATGAGTTTAACGAAAAAATGAGCTTTAGAAAATGAACATAAAAATAGGGATGGTAAAAAAAATCGTCCAACCAGAAATTTTCATTCCGTCCCGCCCAGCCTAACCAATAAACGGGGAGGGTATGAGGTGGAAGTCATTGGCCCAAAGTAAGTACGGGACATGTACTGGAATCATAGTCTTCATTTTGCTACCTGTCCCGTTTAATGTTAATTTCAAATTTAAATTTTTTTATCAAATAAAAATAAAGATTTTATTATCATTTTTAAAGAGAACATAAATTATTCTTAAAAGAACGCCCACAATTCCACCTAGAAGGTAATGGGTCAAATTGAAAATAATATTAATAATGATATTTACTAATTAAATACATAAAAAATAAAAGTAAAATAAAAAACATGAGACAATAAATAGGGCAAGGGATATGTTCCACCTTGAACCACTTTAATCAAGTATGGAGAGGGGAGAAGGTGACAAAAATACTCAACGGGATGGGGTGGGAATGATCAACCCGTTACATACTCGCACCGTTGTCATCCTTAATAAAAAAGGAGCTAAATTTCCATGTCACTAATAATCATCGAAAACATCAAGTGCAAAGCAAACTTGCCAAAGATGAGAATTTTGGCATAAGAAATTCAACGTCGTTTCAACTAATGATAGTATTAACTCTATATTATAAATTCGAATCTTAGATAGACAAGCAGTTGGTTAACATGAACTGAAATTCGTAAAAAAAATCCAACTAATTTTGGTAACTTAACTCATGTTTGGTACAAATTCTTTAAAATTTATTTTTCTCAATAATATTTTCAACTAAACATTCTCTAAATAAAATAATTTTACACGCCATCCATAATTTTTTTTAAATTTTTAACTACACGTTATAAAAGGATATCCATTTTCACAAAATCTACGTCAAATATACCCTTAACTAAAGTAACTGAGAAAGAAAAATACTAATCTCACGACTCTCTAAGGCTCAGAAGATACGGACAAGACACAAAAATACATGAATTGGCATGTTCGGTGACTCTACAACATGCATATGCCATGTTTTGTTCAATGTCCTAGCTTACTGTACATACAAATTTTATTTTTTTTTTATTTTTTTTTATCATGCAAACAATTCATTATGTTTTCAAACAATTTTTGAATATCGAAATCGAAATCAAACGCCTTATAAATGTCTAGATTTAATTTAAAAGAATTAATCTACTGTACAATGATAGTTGACAAGATTTGTTGACAATGTTTGAAGTGGTAAAATCTAGACAATTGATTAAAAAAATAGTTCTTGATTTTTTTAAAAATGGATGAATGTGACGATATCAAATTACGACTGTCAAAAAATATTATCAATCATCATTGTACATGTAGCATGATTGAAGTTAAAATCACAACATTAACAAGTTCACGTGGAACTGAACATTGACTCAAGATTATCACTTTCGATTACAAGATTAACGACTTTTGTGTTCATCCCACCTTAAACTCAATAGAGCCATTTTAAGACTTCCACGACTTTAAACCACTGACTCGGCATGGGTTAAGTGTCTGTGAATCCACCGACAAGTACTAGCTAGATTTTGGGATGAAATAAATTTTGTGTTGTTTTTGGAACAATGCGACATCACCTGAAATTTAGAAAAACACTGGCATAGTCGCATTTGGTGGTCTAAGGACAACTGGACAAGTGACCAGGTGGATTTTGTAGGAAGTATTCTTTAGATTTTTTTTCCAAGTGGATTGTGTAGGAAGTATTCTTTAGATTTTTTACGGAAAAAATAAATAAATTATTGAGATTATGTACTAAATCAAATGTGATATTTATTTTTTTAAAAAAAAGTTATTCCATATTTTTATCATGTAGCTAAAAATTAATTTTTTAATAAATGTTAATAAAAATTGATGAAATATGTCGTTGAAAAATTAACAAAAATTATAAATTATATAAATATATAATTAATTTAAATTCAATTTTTTAAATGCAACAAAAGGGGCCAAATGTTAGTCTCTTCAACCAAACCTCCGTCACATTATTTCTGAATACATCAATACTATCGCCTCGCAAACCTCTCTTCTGCCAAACCTCTCCCGCGTTATTTCTCAGTACATCGACGCTATAGCCTCCCAA
>CAIGRP010028265.1:0-11252 GCA_903798385.1 Fraxinus cuspidata | reverse complement strand
TACAAGAATTACATAATTCTTATGTCCCATAGGCTCACAATTTTCAATCTAATTGAAAAGAAAATTAAATCAAGATGATGGATTCATAATTCACATATCTTGTTACAGTCCCAATAAAACGAATTACATCAAGAACTGTACTCAAATAATTGGACCACAATTTAAAATCATTCAATCATTACATAATAAAATATTCCTAGATGTTACTACAGTGGAATATGCAATCAAGATTCAGAAGTAACCAACACTTGAATGATCTAGATTGCTTTGATACCAGTTGTTGGAATGTGAAAGCAGAATTATTCAGAAATTAAAAAAAATAATCATAAATTCAATAAACAAGATCGTTTAAATGTTCACGTGTATGTTATATCAAGAATTAGGTATTCGAATTTTTACCTAAATTTGATTATCAATTTTAGAATTGGATTTTAATAACGAACTTTTAATTTTTTGGATCACGAGCTTCCTGCTTTTAATTGCAAGAATTTAATACTTCAAACCTCTAAGTCTTCTATGATATTCTCTAAAATCAAGACTACATCGGTGGGTGGATACATTCTTTTAATTAAATCAAGAAACTAATTTTGGACAATAAAAAAAATGATTTTTCTTACTTTTTCTCTATCTCCAAATTTGAATACTATGAAATTATGTATTATGATTATTGTAGAATATTTATAACCATCTAATCTCTTTTTATAGAGATAAAGATGTTCCAATCCATGTAAAATAATAACTCCAATATCAAATATGAGTCTTCATTCATATTCAAGTAGGAGTTTTAATTAAATTCCAAATCAAACTAGTTTACATTTAATTACATGTGTAGTTCTAGAACTTCAATTACAATCATAATGAAGTTTATAACTTTTATAGTAATTACAAGTAAGTACAAAACTTTAGTGTAATTACAATTAAGTCCGGAACAATTATAATTATTGTAATTAAGTTCAATTATTTTATAGAGCTATCACATGGACCTAATCGGACATATAATTTCCAAGTTCCAATAATTAGATCATGTCTAGTCGACCCTAGACCACCAAATATAATATTTAGTCTTTGCCTTTTCTTCTAAAAACAGAAGATTGAACTCTTGGAATATATAAGATACCAGAAGCCAATAAATATGTAATACTTTTCTTTGACCTATTGTATATATATTTTATCCCCATTCGAGTTCGATAAGTATGTATGAACATAAAAGACCATTTCCCCCTCTAATTATTCTCAATAACTTAAGCACAATTTTCTTCAACGTTTCTGTGATCAACTTATAGATGTCAAAATTCAACCATCACAAAACACTGAGCTCAGATTTTAACTGTTCAACAGAAAATACTTAAGTAGTCACTCTACCCATTTTTTAGGGCGACGATGCCCGATACGAATTTATATTCTCTATTTCGCTCATTCTCAAGTTCTTAACTCATTGAAATAGTTGACCAATTAAATTGATCTCACCCATTGATGAATCAAAGAACCTTTAAAATCACAAAATGATATACACAACCCTGTTAGGGGATTTCGATGAAATATACAGTGGTCAAGTGAACTTTACTTCTTAGTCATGCTATAAAATTAAACTCAACACGTGGTCCGTTCAATATACTCCAAGTGTACTAATGTCTCCTTTAACTATTTCTATGATAAGGACAAATCACAAACCCAAATAGTGAATTGGACAACACTACAACCTTTCGGTACAAGATGTCAACCCTTATATATAAGTAGTGTACAAATTGTTTATGATCAAAATATAAGTTGTATCACACCGTACTTCTCAACGCAAGTACCTAATTTATATTATCACAAGTGATCATATACACTTTAATTCACATGCTCAATAAAATAAGTGCAATAAATAAAATAGTTTTTTATTTAATATAAGAATATTGTTATTTTTTATATTAGTAAAACTATACTATATGGGCACACAACCCAACGGTGAGTCCTATTTAAGGAAAAAAACAAACAAAAGAGTTGAAGATACATTTAGGCGTATGAGAGAGTTAGAACATGTATTGCCTTTGAAACACAATATGTATATGTCTAAACTATTTGTGACGCATCATTTTTTAAGCACAGAAGAAAATAAATTAGGATAGCAGATCTAGACTCGTGAAGAGAGTTTCTTTGCGCATTTTATTTTATAATTCTGTTGACGACATCACCATCAATTTATTTTGTTGTTGATAAATAATTGAAAGAACTAGACCTAATAAATTTACTTCGCAGACATAAATACTTTCACTAAATAAGGTAACAAAAACAAAATAATAAATATTAATAGATAGAAAAGTCAATAAGTAACAAATTTACCATTAAAAATAATAATCTAAATTAATAATAGAGTTTTTTTTTTTGTTGATAATTAACAAATTACTGTCTCAATAAATTTAGTTTATCGATTTTTTTTGCCATTAAATAAAATAAGTAAATACAAAAATAAATAAATATTAATATAAGAAAATTCTGTCAGTAATTTTATTATGAAGAAGCTGTCAATAATTAAATAAAAGATTAACTTAAATTCCGTAAATAGCAATAGAACCGAGGAAAATATACAAAAAAGAAAGTTCTTTTCTATTATATTAGATTGAAAAAAGTAATTTAAGTTCGATTTTTCAGTTTGTAATATTAAAAATATAATCAATTTATTGACGAAAAATAAGAAAAGAAAGGCAATATATTTTTTGTCTCACTTTTGATGTAATAGATTGGAGATGACTAAATAAATTAATGATGTGAAAGTTGCACCATTTTGATGAAAAGAGTTGGTGTCAATCCTTTTAATCTCTAAATTAGATTGGAAATTTGTTTGATTCACAAAGGGATGTAGTAAATAAGAATTGAAGTTTTGCCTATTTGTTGAAAATTTTAATTTATCTAAAGTTCAACTAATTCTTACATTAGCAAACTAATAATTCAGCAAGTCCAAGAATGAGAATTATAAAAGTAATTGTAGTACAATTATTTGAAATTTATACTTAATACTACATTATAAAATACAAGAATACACACACACAGACACATTTCGGGATATTAGTTAAGATAATACAATAAGCTTACACAAGTGGAAAACTATCATCATTAAGACTAGTTGAAAGGCGAAGGAGAACTATCATAATTAAAAGTCGTTAAAATGTGAGGTCAAACTTAAAATCTTGTAGGCTTCTAAACTTTATGCTAAACGAAATGAGATGTGCACAAGGACCAAGCGATCTTTATAATGGACCACCCGTTCCACAATATCTAGAGGTATTAAGGTGGATCGAACTGCCCAAATTTGACACTGATCAACTCGGCTCTTGATTTTCTTGACTTGTTTTGAGAGCCGGGTTGTGCCATACTTGAAGCGGGCTAGCCAACTCATAATTTTGAGAAGGTCCTACGTGCTCCAACCAAGATTTCAGGCATATATTCTATGTCACTATTGTCAATGAGTTTGACTTAAAATAAACGTTACTTCCAATTTGCATGGTCCGATTTCATTAATATAATTCAATTTGCAAATATCACCTTCACAATTACTGCAAATTACAATTAGTTAGACTTAAACCCAGTTCTATTTTCTTATAAAACTCAGATATGTTAACCTAATATTCCCCCATTGTCTTGTTAATAATTTTGCTTATTTAATTCATAATTAGGATTAGTTGGTATGCATGGTATACAAGATTCTCACTTAAATTGATACGTTGAAGATATATAACCATATAAATATTATCCACTCTAATTAGTTTAATGTGATATGAGAGTAAACGTGTCCGATGAACATAAATGAATATTATATATTTTTAGCCCGTAGGGATTAAAATTAATTTTTTAGTAGATTTTGATGAATTGTGTGATTGAAAAGTTGTGGGTCTCACGGAACATGTGATTAAACTTAATTGTTGACTTTGACTTAAATGACTTTGACTTAAATTAAAATTAATGTGTGGTCGCAAAGTTCTATTCTGTTGAAAGTTTAGACGAAATGATTTAACAAAACAATGATTAATTTTGCCCTTTGAGAAAGAAAAACAACTAGCAGACAGCATTGTCATGTGGACAACTAATTAACCAATAAAACTTTTGTTGACAGTTTAGTTGTTGTCCGATAATCAATTCACAATCCCCCCCCCCGGGGGGGGGGGGGGGGGGGACAATGTCGAAGGAAATAATTGACTCTTTTATATTCTCCATTTGAAGAATATAGAGTCTTTCTCCTGCAAATAGGTTTCCCTCACTTATACTCTATTCTTGTATTGGTTAAGAGTCCAGTTAATCCACCTTGTTTTGCACTATGAGTACAAAGGTATGATATATGCATATCTCACAAACCTAAACATTTTGTTTCTAAATTTTTATTTATTTTTCTTTGCAAATGTGTGATAGAAAACTGAGCTCAAGGTCACCATTCCCTCAGCTGCAAAATTCTGTAATTGATACTTAGTTCCATGAATGCCATGGCATAGTATCTTACTAAGCCCCTGTTTGGTGTAGATTAAAATCATATTTTTAGTAGATTTTGATAAAAGTTGATGAAATGTGTTGTTGTAAAATTACGGGTTTCATGAACACATGTGACTAAAATTAGTTGTTAACTTTGACTTGAAATTTTAATCTGATTTTGATCTATACCAAATTGACCGGGAATCCAGATACTATTAGGCATTATGTATTTGATTGCCCTAATATAGCATACATAAAGGATTACTTGGGGGCCGTTTCTACTTGTGACATGAGCGAAAACGTGTGAGATCATTTTCTTCGTAATAGTGACAATCTACAGCGTAGATCGGATGTAGGATAAATCACTATAAATTGCTTCTGTGCCCTTTTTTTCCGCTTAAAATTGCTTTTTGTATTGGAAGTTGGGTTTCACATTCCATCGGAGATCTTGTTAATGAGGTCAATCAATCACGATCTTATAATAAGAACAATAGATTTGCCAAAATTCAATTTCAGTTGACAAATTGTAACAGCACACCCGCAAATAGCAAGTTACTAGGACAAACACGCAACACATACATCAAATATCCACAATACCGAACATATCAATCCAGTACTATATAGTTGACCTTACGGAACAAACCACAACTTCTGATAGTGGGATTTTTCTTGTGATTAAGCAGGTGTTGATTCTGTAGCAGTGACTGCTGATAAGGGCACAGTAACTGTTGTAGGGACTGTTGATCCTGTGTGTGTCATTACAGCTATCAGAAAGACTGGAAAATTTGCAGAAATTACAAGTGTTGGGCCTCCAAAGAAACCTGATCCTCCCAAACCAGATCCCCCTAAACCAGATCCCCCTAAACCTAGTCCTCCACTCCCTGCATGTTGTAAGCAATGCCAACTTGTTGGTGTTAGCTATGTTACCTATGATAGTGCACCTTGTTCAATTCTATAATTTTTATATGGTCATTGATTAATATCATTTAAATAATAGAAATGATGATCTTCTGGACCAGTGTCCAAATCCTGTCTAATTTCTTAGTTCAATTCTATTTCTTTTGACTTGACATTGATAATATTAAATAGCAAGTGTAAGTTGATTGTGGAAATGCTTTAATGGGATGTATTGTTGTCAAAAATTGTTGGGGGAAATAGTTGAATGCACTGCCAAAGAAAAGGGATTTTCTATTAACTTTGATTTGCCCCTACCATTCACGAGTTGTCGTGTGCAATGGAGTCGAGGCAAATTTCCTCAAGGAATAAAAGAAAAATGAATTAAAATTTTTCATTGATGGTTAAAAACGAATTGTTTCAAATCTTTATATAGAAAAATTAATACAAATTGATAAACCCAATTTATCAGTGATAAGATACAAAGTGATGAACCCCAATGTTGATCTCACTAGAAAGATTTTGAATTTACAACTTTCTCTAACTCAGCCCTTGCTTGTTTCTTATTATTTTCAAATTACATTTTCACTATTTTATTTTTAATTACACATTTTTTAAAATATAATGAAGAGCTAAATATATATAGAGGAACTCCAAAACTCTAAAAGTAGAGTTATAGTTGAAATATAATGTTAAAAGTAGAGTTACAAATGAAATATAATGCAATGAGAATATACACATTGCTTCAAATGCAATTTGCTAATAAGACTCTTCGTCATTCATAATTGCTCCAACTTTAACTATAATGCATCGGCTGACTTCTTCTTCAAAATATCCCGAAGAATATTATTTGAAAATGAAGATGTATTTGAGATAGGGCCTTTCAATTCCTCAATTATTTCTCCTCCGGAGTCCAAGTTGTGGACATTTTGTCAAATCCCAACAACCTGTCGTCCAATTCCATGTGAGAGAGTACTGCTCGCATTTTTACCTGCCACAAAAAGAATTTTGTATTGCGATCTAATAGCGGAATATAATACTTCACAGTTGTCATCACGAATGATCAAGTTGAGCTCTTAACTTGATCTAGGATTGCACAAAAAATCGCAAAATTGCAAACCAAATCGAAACCATTGGTTTGGGTCCATGTGGACCGGTGGTTTTTTTTTTTTCCTCGAATCGATTCAAACCGTTTCAGAATAGTTTGGTTTGGGTTTCAATTTTAGAAAATCGCACAAAAGCGAGCCGAACCGCTTTTTTTTTTAATAGAGTTGTTGATAACTCTAACAGATCAGTATGGTATTCACTTTCCATAATAGAATACTGTATTAAGGCTATTTCGAATTTTTGTATTTCTTGCACTTGCTAGCTTCCTATGCAATTCCAAATGCAACAGTGGACAAAACGACATCACTAAACTAATAAGCATGCATTTTAAACATTGTTATTATTTATTATCGAATGACTTCCTCAATAATGAATAATCTTTTGTACATGTGAATGGAGAAATCCTTAATTTCTTAGGGAAGTACAATGAATATCCTGCCCTCTTAGCTATCTTCCCATAAACTTCTCAATCTCTTCCACTATAGAAAATGAAAGCCTCGAGCCTTTACCAATTCACCCACTTTCCATTCACCTTGTACCTGATGTAGCAATTCAGTATATAAAATGTGAGATCCAGCTACTAGAAAGCTAACAAAACGGTTTTAACAATATTCAACAAACCTTGATAGTTGCTTAAGACTCATTCTTGATCTACATAGTGTTGAGCAGGCTGAAGAAAGCCAGGATTACAATTATAAGATGGGCTGATAGAGATTATTTATTTAGGTGGGATATCTATATAAATTGCAATTAATGTGAGAATTAAGAAATAGAGATTTAACCAAAAGTAACATTAAATAAAAAAATTATCTAAATCAAAATCTATTACCTTAGTTGGCAAATATGAACATAATTTAACATTTATGATTATTAGTTTTCGTTTAAACTTATATGTTAACTTTTTAAAATATATTACTATAATATCGATAGGCAAATCGTGAATTAAAATCGAACCAAACCACAAAAACTAGTTTGGTTTGGAAAAAAATCAAACCACATGAAATTGTTTGAGTTGAAAATACAGCACAAACTGTCCAAATCAAACCGCATTTACCCTTGCCTTGATCTCCAAAGAATTTCCAAGCATTTGGCTCAGATACTTGTTTATTTAAAACAAAGATGGAATCAAATTGCTCTGATATCACTTTATTGAAGAAAACACGAGATTATAGGCACATATGAAGTAATTGATTACCAGAACACAAAAACAAAATAATTTGCAATGTAAAGAGGATTTAACTAAAATATGAAGAATGGATACAAAGATTTTGTGTTTACAACTTTGTCTAACTTAATTAAAAATATAATGAAGAGCTAAGTATATATAGGGGACGTCCAGAACCCTAAAAGTAGAGTTATAGATGAAATAGAATGTTAAAACACATTAAAAATGCAAAACCAAACTGGAACCAGATGCGCCCGCCGCTCCAGCGCCAATCGAATGGCAACTCCACCACTCGAGCATTAGGTGGGCGAGAAGTCTCTGTTGAAAATATTTATGACGTCTCTCTAGCAGAACTCTAGCAATCAACTAGCGAAATTGCGACGACTTTTCTCATCGGTCTATATTTTGACATCTTCAACTCCAACACAAATTCCTAACTCTAAATTGAGTTTTCATATAGAACTTCAACTAGGATTTGTCAAATAGACTTAAAATAGAAATTCAAAGCAGCTTTCCAAAAGAATTTCTTTTTAAGTCAACTTTAATTAGAACTCCAAATTATCTTCAAAGTAGAATTCAGGTCACACCCTAATTCTAACACCTAATCTATTGTTTAAAATAATAAATCCTAATATAATGATCATAGTTTGAATTACAACACATGTTAAACTGCTCAGGTTGGCTGCATATGAAACTCTTTGAGATAATCTTTATATTTTGCTTGTAAAGTGTAACTGCAACACTTGTAACCAAAGCTTCAAGATTGACGATTGACGTTATCTCCAAATTTAGAATTGTCCTTGAAATGTCCCGCAAGATGGAGTTCTCATTGAAGATTCCAATATTGGAAAGTAAGTTGAAAATTTTGGCAGCTGTTTATTGGATGAGATGTACGAGACAGCAAAAGAGTCACATGAAACATGATTTCGAACAAAATGATAGTCAATAGCAATGTGCTTCATGCAAAAATGGAACAACGGATTGACTGAGAAATGTGGAACGCCAATATTGTTACAAAATATAGTAGCATTTGAGGCAATTGTACTTGTAATTCATATAATAGGTTTCTTATCCAGAAAATTTTGGTCGAGAGGAGGCCAATGCTCGATACTCAGCCTTAGTAGAGAATCGCTACTTCTTGGAGCACGAGGAAACATGAGTACCACCAAGATAAACAATGAAAGCAGATATATATAGAGTTGTGATCATGATAATTATAACCCAATCTGCATTGGTGAAGGCTGTTAAATTAAGGTTGAAGTGCTTGCAAACGAACAAACTATGATAAATAGTGTTTTTGAGGTATCAAAGAATACATTTAACAATGGACCAATGATTTTTCAAAAGGTAGATGCATGAACTGAGAGAGAAAATATTAGGACGGGGAAGAGAAACGTATAGGAGAGAACCCCCGATATAGAGTAACAATGGTGGCGGGGAGGCCAATGGAGGAAGAGGTAATGACCTACATTAACTCTCGAGACTATATCTGTTGGGTTTTGATGTCCAATAAATCTCGGACGATAATGTAAACGTCAGATTGAATTTCATTGGCATTGGCGGATGAATTAAATTATTACTAACAACTAAGTCCAAATGCTCAACCCGAAAACAACGTGAACCATTGGAAATAACTTAAGAAATTAATACTGCTCACGGCCCATATAAATTGACCTTTTGGATGACTTTTAGCGTTGGCCCATTTATCCTTTATTTGGCCCAAAATTGATAACCTAATGTTAGACTATATATACATTTGCAATTTAGGGGGTGTGATTTGTGTGAGAAATAAGAGAAAAACGGCTGCCTATTGTAGGAGAAAAATTGGTTGCCTTGTTTGAGTGACAAACGGGCCACTTCCTCCTTTGTTTTAGGATTCTCTTTGTGTGTCTTTTTTCATTGTTTTTCTCGTCTTTGTGGTTTACAAATCAACACAGTTATTTTGTTCTTTGTGAGTGAGATTAAGAAACAACCGAGGTAAATATATTAGTTGTAGGTCGAAACCGTTTGAATTGATTGTTTGGTAGAAAATGTCACGTGAAATTGAACCCAGAAATCATGTTTCGAAAATCTTGAAGCGAGCTTCCGCAACAGTATAATCTATTCATTTCTTCGTCTTACGAGTTCATTAAGCAAACTCACCTTACAGAGAGCCAAAAAGGCTTGAGATTTTGTTGCTTTCTTTATTTTTTGAAAAATATATGCAAAGTACTGAATATAGCAGATATACATTTGCAATGCATTTTATCTGCTTTTCAAGGAAAAAAGAGAGAACATAAAATTATTGATTGCAACGGTCTGTCCTCTAAGTATATAGGATCCTTCTAAAGCCAAAAATCAAATCCTACATAATTTTAATAAATGCCAAAACGTTCAATTTCACTAATAAATAAATTCTAATCCAATTTGCTAGCAAGCAAGATACAGTAAACAATTTACCTTTTCATATCTATATGGAAAGTAGCTCTCTCATATTATTTTAACAAGAAAAACACAAGAAGTAACTCGTGTTATTATTGATATTCAAACTTTGCGAGTTGAGTTTAATTCATTTTTCCGAGTCGAGGAAATTATAAATCCATGGAATCACAATTTATTCTTTCCTCATTCTCAAAGAAGTTAAAATAGGGGAGACACTAACTGCAGACAAATTTTTAGGATTAATGTAATATGATCCGATAGAAAATTAAGTATCCTTTAATAACCATCAATTATTATTATTATTATTATTATTATTATTATTATTATTATTATATTTCTAAAAGAAAAATCAATTATTTCTCAAACTTTGATATTCTGAAAATATAATCTTAAAATATGATAGTTATGATTTTTCCCTTTAAGATATCAAGATGTACATTGGTGTCATCATTATCTTTAAAACATTCACACTTGACGTACAAAAAAATCCTACACCCTAATTGACAGAATACTACATGACATTCTATCATTGACTTTCTAAAAAAAAAAAATTGAACCTATCATTTTTTGCAAATATCGATTATGTGAATTAGGTGGGCACCAAGATATGTACAAATGGCTAAATCCTCTATAAAAAGGCAATAGGCCTTTTGCATTAAAACTAAGCCTCTGCTAATTTGAAGACGGTTAAGCATGGCCAAAATTTAGGGGTACTTTTAAAAAGGGCCTAGTCAAATGCCCTTATTTCCATTTTGACTTTTCATAAAATACATATTTCCACATTGACATATTTGAGGTCTAAAGACAAAAATACCCTTAAATGGATAAAACAATTACAAAATATGGTTTTATTAAAAAGACAATACTATCCTTTTAGTTAACAAATAAAAATCAAACACTCCCTACTTAAAATTTCAAAATCTGATCCAACACATATAAAAACTCTCTCATCTTCTTCAATCTAAAAATATCGAAAATATCGATAGCTGAAGAAAAAGTTGTTTTCTGTCGATCTCTTCGAATTGGTAAGTATATTTATGTATTTTTTAATTTCGCTTTCTTTAAATGTGTATACATTTTTAATCGATAAATTAAGATTCACATAGATTGTTGGAGGATAAATTTTTTTAGCAGATATATAAGTTTTTTAAGTATGAACGAAAAAAAAATCCATCTGTTTTAGAAAAAAACGTTTTCAACCGAACGTCCGGCTGTTTTAGAG
>CAIGRP010028261.1:0-34515 GCA_903798385.1 Fraxinus cuspidata | reverse complement strand
TTTCCTTCATTGTGAATAATTAATTTTGATCTATTCAAAATAACATCATGGATTAATAAAAGAAAATTGAAGTTTGAAATATGTACTCACATATTCGTGTCTCAAATTTGGACTCTTATTAACCATATCCCCGTATCCTATATTTTAGAAAATAAAATATTCGACACTTAAATACATACTCGGACCCGAGTCCGAGCATCATAGGTAAATTTAAGTATAAAGATAAAGTGCATGTTGAAGTACTTCAAGATTTTCACTCTCTAAACTTATTCATAAATTGTAAAATATGCTCTTTATAAATAGAGAATCTCTTGAAGATACTCTACGTAACTCATTACCTCCACCCTTTATAATGCTATTGAATCTCTTCTCAAATTAATACTAAAAAATAAGATCAAGACAGGAGACACTGAAGAACTCAGCTACGTGTCATGTGGGCAGATGTATAGACCAGCAACCAAAGCCACGGGTGTAGGCAACAGGCATCTTCATTCAATTTGAGAACCTTTTGAATTTTTTGTACCTGCAGTGGCTAGCCTATAACATTCAATACATATGAAGTCTATGCTAGAACATGGAATATCATTTGTCCGGCAAAGTTCGACATGAGTGTCATTTACAAGGTTTAGTCAAAAGTCGTAGATCACAATCACTCCCTTATAAGAAATATCTTTGGCCATATATACACTGGAGGGGTGTTCCAACATTTTATTGGCAGTTGGATACCAGGTCGTGTTTATCCATTCTATGAAGGCGACGACTGTCTCAATTTGGTTTCACGTATAGGAGTAAGGTTTAGGTTTCACCTGTACCGAGGCTTCCAGCAAGTTCATTTTCAGAATCAAGGAATAGCTTTAATGTTGTTGTTCACACTAGTCTTCAAAGAAACGAATGCTGCCAAAGAGACGACGATGCAATGGATCTTCTTTTATGGTGTTGTTCCTTTTCAACCCTGTCAAGCTTCCTTAGCAGTCCTAGAATTATTTCCCTTACTTTATGTTCCATTAGAGGATCTGTTAGGGAATTAGTGATATTCACGCACAGAGGCAACAAGAACAAACACCATTAAAACACTAGTTTCTCTGAGGTTCAACCGTTAAACATGCACACATCCCCGTTGAACTCTTTGGAAAAGCTCAAGACTGAAGCAACAACTCTCCAGACCCTAATCTAATTCAACATGTTAAAAGTCACACACATTGTGGATTACATGAGAATCACAAAGGTACCCCGCGTAAGGCCTATTCGAATCAAAACACCACTTGCATTTGACTGTCAGAATAGTCATGGTGCTCCGTCAAAGATGGGAAGTTGACTTGCAGAGTACTAAAATAAAAAATTTGAATTCCTATGTGTTGCCACTTATGGCTTGTGACCAATCTTGGACAGTTGCATGAACCTAATAAATTCATAAACGTGAATAAATCTTGAATATTACCATTGAACACAACACATGAGGAAAAGTAATTTTCGATGACAAACAAGCTCACAGAATGAACACAGTTCATGGATAATTTTGTTCAATGCAACTTAATCAAGACTCTGGTACAGGCATGTATAACCCCCTATGTAGGTAGGCTGGCTCAAAATCATAATATATGGATCCAGTGTGTGTAATGACATGTAAGCAACTATCATACCAAATCCTGTTGGGGTTAAATCGAATGGCCGTCTTACTTTGCTTGTGTGCTGTAAATTTAATATATCAGGATGACAAATGTACTGAACATTATCTAATTTAGAACTTCATACACAATGTTTAATGATACGAAACAACATAACAAATGTGATTCTTTTTATTTGCATTTGAATACATAAATAACAAATTTCTGAAGCTGATCTTTCACACGACAATAATAAAGTACAATATCTGTTTATATGAACATGCCTAAGAGCATATTGGTTGAAGTAGATACATCCCATGGTGCTCGTGGGATCCTAGAAACTAAGGAAATTCTTCTCCTTCAGACTTTCAACAATGTCCTTTAGACTAACCTCATTTCCTCACTTTGACTACGGGTTTGGCTTTGCCTTCTCCTGTGACACTTGGTTAGGATGTGGGTTGACATTATTCCAATTTTCTGCAATACTGCAATTAAGACCAAGTAAAAAGGATATAGCAAACAATGAGCTTCCTTTGATTATGATAAATTACTTATGATTGCAAAATAGTTGTTTGAGGATAATATTTCAATTCATGTATACATGTTAACTTAAGCTTAGTCTTTTAAATTCTCTGTCTGTTGTGAGAACTCAATTGTTAAAAGAAAAAGTATCCCTCAAATCCTGAAGTGAATTTAAATAGATGAACACTAAAATAAACGTAGTATGCAGCAAGTCCTAGATTGAACCCAGACCCACATTGGCATACATGATTTGTTACACGTTCATTTGGCAAAAAAAAAAAAAAAAGAACTGAAGAGTAAAGAATGAAAAAAGAAAAAATGTGTAAATATAATTTGCAGAAAAAATATATTATTAGTGCAAACTGCTTACTTCTCAAGATAGTTTAGATGAGGATAAAGCTTATGTAAGACTTTAAGAACTTCGGAAACTGATATTAGTGTTCCAGACAAGCAGTATCTGCCACTAGCTGAAGGATTCTCCATAGCTAGAATGTGTGCCAGAGCAACATCTTTTGAATCAACAACACTAAAATATGGATAATATGTCCTTCCTGCAACATGTTAAAACTGATCCTTTAGCAGTTTTATGCAAATATTGGAATAGAAAGACAAACTCACAAAGATAAACTCCAAAAGTATTAACAGTCAAGAATGTGATGGTTTCATCAATTAGAGCAACAGCATTAGATCAATTGGAAATTTATAAATATAATCATATATGATTTTGCAATTATATATGCTCTCTATCCAAAGGAATGAAATCTGTATAACATGGAAAGATTGCCACACACATGATCCTGATTGTGTCCAGAAAGTACCTTCTTTAATGATGTTCAAAATCATCTCAGAAGTTGAATTGAGAGTTGGCTGAAGAAGTGGACCAATTACCAAGCCAGGATTCATCACTAACAAGTCAATGCCATTTTCATCCGCAAATTTCCATGCCGCTTCCTCTGCCAAAGTTTTTGAGAGGCAATACCATTCCTGAAACCAGCAGCAGGATTTTTAACATAATTGAAAAATACTTTCAGGCTACACATTCACATTCATGGCTTTGCTTAGTTACTTTTTCTAGCTATAATAATATATTAAAAATGCTTCATTTACCTATTGTTTTGACTATAGAATGTTGTGTAAAACAAATGCTGTGCAATAATCACCACAAAAGACGTGTTTAACCATCCACAATTGAAATTGACCTATCTACTGTGACATACAACAGAACTCTCTAGTATTCAGTAACAAGCCAACAGATGTCTACATCAAAAGTTTACATGCTAAAATTAGATTTCAATAAATTCAAGAAAAATAATTAATTACTTAGACGTAAGAAAGTGACATGCACTGATGTTTACACACCTCTTTTTCCATGCAGAATACTGGATCTGAAAAACATGTTTCGTCAATTATACCATCAGGGTTTAGAGGATTGTTGCTAAACATAACTGCAGCCATAGAAGATGTTACCACCACCCGTTTGACGGATGATACTTTTTTGCATGATCTAAGAACATTAAGTGTTCCTTTCACCGCAGGTTCTATAAGTTCGGCCTGAAACGAACACTTGTCTAGTAAGTCAAATACTTCATACAACCTGCCTTTTACCAAAAACATAATAATCAAAAAGAAGCTGAGCATCTAGCAAAATTGCAATAGCATCAAAGCAGTAACAGGAAAACTCTCTCATATACAAGCATACATGAATCATTATTGCATAATTTTGCTTCTTTTACAACAACTAACCTATCAATGTATTGTATGGTGCTATCAAAATATGCTGAAACAATAGTTTTCTTAATGCATATATGAATCCCAGTTTTTGAAAAATGAAGGTGCTAAATTTGTTTTCAAGATGAACCTCTCTTTGATTTTGCGCTTTTAATGTAAAGGTTGGGAGAATTGATAGCATTCATTAGAGAAGACAGAGGCATCAAATATGTCCCGTACCTAAGCATTGAAGAGAATAACACAAAGCAGATATTTTAGAATTGAGATCTTCATTAACAATGAAATCATACATTTAAATGAATAGTCTAAAGATGTTACTGAACAGAACTAAGATTTATAACTGAGAATGGTTAATGGACAAATATCAGATTTTAAATTCATGCAAATGTCTGTGGGTTTCTGCCATTAAATATAGCAATTTTACAAAGTTTAACATCAAATTCAATGCCTGAATTTCCAGCCAAACTGACCTTCTAATTAGAGTAGGTATACGATTCTAACAGTCCGACATCCTTCATTAAATATCAATATCTGTTATGTTAACATTTGTATCAAGGCTCAATATCTTCCACAACATTTTTGTTTTTATTATTATTTTCCATTTCAAATAAGCTCTTCCTGAAAGCATTCTAGAACACAGATACACAAAATCTTCCAGTTAACAATGACGTTCACCAGAAGTGCTGAGCATACAAATGATCGGATAAAGAAAAGTTAAATTGACCTGAGGGTCAGTCACTGAAAACAACACAGGTGATGCTGCATGAAAGACACCTTCACAACCATCAACTGCAGAATCAAAAGACCCATCTTCATTTAAGTTGGCCTGGAAAAAGTGTAATCTTTCCTTAGATCCTTCAAGTTCCATCAAGTGTGCAATCTTACTTGAATCACCTGTATCAATGAAGTCTTTCGATCATGAAAACTAGAAATGTCCTGTCAAATGCATATAGGAGATTTCTCTCTTAGCTTGATTATGTTCTACAACATCATTGTCTACGTTCTTTTTAAAAGATTAACAGAATCTATAATTCAGATATATAAAATTTCGTTTCGATGTTGAAAGGTGGAGTGGATGAAGAAGAATGGTTATTGAACCGGTTGCTAAATATTACGACTCATGTATATGCTGTATCAATCAACAAAATTTGTATACAGTTAAGAAGTTAGTTATGACAGCTGGAAGTTTAGTTAGGGCAGTTGGTGTTTCTAATTTCTTTTCTCTTGTTATTTAAACTGAAGTTGTATACACAATTTAAGTGACTTTTGCATGATCAATACATCTGGTTTTTCCATTCCAATTCTGTTCTAATATAGTATCAGGGCAGAACTAGCTTCGTTCTTCTTCTTTTTCGTCCTTTTCTCCTTCAAGCAGCAATGGAAGTAACACATTCGGACACCTCTTTGATTCAAGGACATCCATGAGAAAATCCGCCATTGATGAACCTTCCGGTCCATATTTCCTTCACCATTCCAACAATCCCGGATTGGTGCTAGTGTCTGAACAGCTCACGGGAGAAAACTATGCCTCTTGAAGCCGTGCAATGACTATTGTCCTATCAGTTAAGAACAAGCTCACCTTTATTGATAGATCTATGGAGAAACTTGAAGCTGCAGATCCTGATTTGGTCAATTCATGGACTCGAAATAACAAGGTGATCTCTTGGATTCTCAATTCTATTTCGAAAGACATTTCAGCCAGTGTAATCTATGCTTCTACAGCATATGAGATTTGGAATGATCTTGAGCAGAGGTTCCAAGTAATAGACCTCGGATTTTCCAATTGAGGAAGGAGTTAATGAATTTTAGTCAAGATCAAAACAGTGTGTGTGTATTTCACCAAACTCAAAACTATGTGGGAAGAATTGAGTAATTTTTGACCGAATTGCAGTTGCAGAAAGTGTACTTGTGGTGGTGTTAAAAAATTGAATAAACATTACCAAATGGAATACATTATGTCGTTTTTCATGGGACTGCATGACTCATTTTCCCAAGCTAGAGGGCAAATACTTCTTATGGATCCTTTACCACCTATCAATAAAGTGTTTGTGTTAATTACACAAGAGGAGAATCAGAGAAAAATAAGCACACAATCCATTGGAGCTGATTCAAGTGGAGCTACTGCTAGAGGTGGCAACCGAGCCGACGAGCCCAAGTGGAGCTGCTGCTAGAGGTGGCAACCGAGCCGAGCGGCTCGTCGGCTCGGGCTCGTCTGTTTGCTCGGCTCGTCAAACAGACGAGCCCGAGCACGAGCCGAGCTGGCCGGCTCGGTAGACGAGCCGAGCCCCCTCGGCTCGTTTTTTGGCGAGCGGCTCGTGGGCTCGTCCAAATTTATTTTTATTTTTAAAAAAAAAAAAGCTTATCTCTCTTTAAAAAAAAAATAGACGAGCTCGGGAGCCGAAGCTCGGCTCGGCCCACTAGCCACAAGCTCACGCGAGTAACGAGCCGAGCAGAAGCTCGGCTCGTTTGTTATGAGCCACGAGCTCAGCTCGTGACGAGCACGAGCAGAGCTCGTGGGGCAATGGGCCGAGCCAAGCCATTGCCACCCCTAGCTGCTGCCTTTGCATTTAGATCTGATAGCAGCAAAGGAGCAATAAATTCTGGTCCTCACAATGACAATTCAAGGATTGGCAACGGGAAGAAGGAAAGGCCGTACTGTACACATTGCAGATACCATGGACACTTGGTGGATAAATGTTATAAAATCCATGGATATCCATAGGGTTATAAGTCAAGGCCAAGAGAAAGTTTCCAAAATTTCTCTAATTCTAATCCTGTTAATCAAATTTCTACTTCTTTCAATCCATAGGCTGAGGAGAAACCAATGGATCAGCAGCTTGGCATTGGGAAATTCGTGCAGAACTTAAACTCCAGCCAGTACCAACAATTGATGACAATGTTCTCCACTCATTTAGTTTCAAGTTCAAATTCCACTTCAGCTGAGCAGGAAAAAATGTCTTCTTATGCTGCAAGTATATGCCATTCTAGATCAATTTGTCCGACATTTACATCCAAAGATATTTGGATTGTAGACTCAGGAGCCTCCAAACATGTGTGTTCCATTGTTAATGCCTTTGTAAACTTGAGAAACATTGATGATTCAAGTGTCACTTTACCTAATCGCACACGAATACCTGTCAGCTTATGCAGTGATGTCAGATTAGGACCAAAACTGATGCTACATGATGTCCATTTTTGCGCCACAATTCAAGTTCAATTTACTATGAGTCAGTGCATTAACTGTTGGGTCACAACTCACCTTGAGTTTCCTTCATGATCAGTTCGCCATCCAGGAGGCTACAACCAAGAAGATGATTGGCAGGGATGATGAAGTCCAAGGTTTATATGTACCGGATACCAAAGACCTCAATTCCATTTCTAATGTTTTTGTTGGTAATGTTTCTGCTCATGTATGGCACAATAGGCTTGGACATCTGTCCTTTAAAAGATTAGATGTATTAAAAGACCAATTGCTGTGTGATGTTGCAACATTGAATAAGAACCTGCCTTGCTATATATGCCCTCTTGCCAAACAAAGAAGATTGTCATTTGAATCAAACAATCATCTTTCCAGTAAGCCATTTGATCTAAAACATTGTAACATACAGGGAACTTATCACATTACATCACAATCAGGATATAAATATTTCCTAATTCTAGTTGATGATTGCTCAAGATTCACCTGGCTTTACATGCTGAAACAGAAATCTGATGCTGTGGGAATTGTATATCGATTTTTTAACATGGTTGCCACTCAATATAATGTTGTTATTAAGACTTTTAGATCAGATAATGCTCATTAACTAGCTTCCAAAGATCTCTTTGCCGAGAGAGGAGTGATAGATACATCAGTTTAGTTGTGTTGAAAGACCACGGGAAAATTCAGCAGTTGAGCAAACACCAACACCTTTTACATGTAGCACGAGCTCTATTTTTTCAATCAAGAGTCCCTGTCAAATTCTGGTCAGAATGTGTATTAACAGTAGCATACTTAATTAACAGAACCCCATCTCCTATTCTTCAACATAAGACATCGTATGAGGTATTACATGGTAATTAGGCTGATTACTCTATACAGAGTCTTTGGAAGTCTGGTATTTGTATCCACACTGCACATAGAAACAAATTTCAGCCAAGAGCCAGATTATGTGTATTTTTAAGATATCCATCCGGAGTCAAAGGCTATAAACTATTTGATGTGGCATCAAAGCAGATTTTTATTTCAAAAGATGTCATGTTCCATGAAGAGATATTCCCTCTTCATACAGTTATGGAGGCTAATCATATGATGGGTCCCTTTCCTGACTTGGTTTTACCCTCTCCTGCTTTGTAAATTCTTCAAGATATTTCTACTCAATTGGAACATATTACTGGTGATCATGCTCAATCTGATGAAGCTCCAACTACTCATGTTAACCCAGATCAACCACACCTAGATATACCTTGGAACACTGAAATTCGAAAGTCCTAAAGAGTCTCTAGACCTCCCAAATATCTTAGAGACTTTCATTGCAACTTAATTTCTCACATTTATCAGTCTGAAAGTCATTCTCCTCGCCATATTGGGCACTTTGTTTCTTATAACAATCTGTCCGACCCAAGTAAAAAGTTTCATTAATTATTGAACTTTGTACGTCGTCATATTATAGTCACTCAACTTTGATATTCCCCAGCATGGTCACTGAACATACAACCGGTTGCCTCCATCCATCACCAAACACACACCTGTTGGGAAGGCGTCCCAGGTGACATGATGGAGTCTGAAGTGGCCGTGGACGGCGTCTGAATAAGGCCACATAAGAGTCGTCTTTCAAAAAATACCTTGTAAAATCCCCCAAGTCCTTCAATTGAACGAACCTACCTCATTCCCAAAACCAAATCGACCCCCTAAACGAACCTAATCTAAAATGTCGTTTCTTTGTTGAAAAGTGGGATAAATGAGGAAGGGTGATTGAATTGTTGCTAAAACAAAATACAAAAACCAAGTGAAAATGGAGAAAGAAGTGCAGCTGGGAGTATGAATTTTGGAAAAACATGAGAAAATAATAAAACTTAATGTGTAGGACTGATTAATTACAAAACATGACCGACCGACCAACCATTGTCCTAAAATCTTAATAATCACCAAAATTGGGAAAACTAACAATATCAGAGTCCCAAAAACAGGAGAAATTAAGTTGTAGTAATTGCTTTAATAAATAGAAAATAGGAAATTGAGGTTGTTTCTACCACTCTTGGCATTGTTCTGCATCAATCCAATCCGCTTGACAACTCGTCTAGTCAGCTGAAATTAACGTCCACATCAATCGTCCATTACTTTTAATGTAAACATTGATTAGATTTGTAATCAAGTCAAAGACCTGACTGCATCAAAGCACAAAGTTGGATGACTCGCAGTCGTGTAGGACCTCCCAAAATGCCCATCTTTAGAAAGTCCAGACTTCCATGTGCGACTTTATGTGGACTGTTGACATGCAAAACACAATTGTACTGAGTAATACACTGCATGGAAGTGGCATTTTTTGGGATATTTTTCGGTAGTTCTTATTTGGTCAGTCATGTCAATTCATCTTTGAATCTTTCCCTAAGCATAACCGTAATCCATTAATCATCCCTTCGAATATTTTTGGATCAAAATAAAAACACCTAACTATTTGTATCAATCGGGTGATCAAGAAAGTATGTCAATAAAACAAAGCATGCTACATATATTTGTGGGTATGAGTGTGTGTGCGTGTTTGAGAGATCTGAGAGAAAGAATTTACTGACTGAGGTCACGAACGGTGGCATTAACAGTGTAACGGCGCTGAAGCAAAAACTTGACGAGCCACGACGCTACATAGCCGGAGGCTCCTGTCACGCACACCACCTTACCATCACCACTCATCTTTTCTCTATCCTCTTCAATTCTAAGCCTCTCAATTTCCTTCGTCTTTTGTCTTGAGACAAACAAAGATGGACGGCTCATATAAACTACTTGTTCACTTGGTGTATTGAAACTTTACACGTTACTTGATCCTAATTATATTATATTATCGCAATTATCAATACAAAGACGAAGAATCTTAGGTCCCACCTTGATTAAGGATTATTTTGTAGATTATAAGGTGAGTTTTGTAGATTCAAAATTATTTGATCATCTTCCCTTTTTTAGTCAATTTTAAAACTGAGTTTTGATCGAAATAGTTGTATCATTGAGACCAAAATACAAGTAAAGATATGGAGTGACAGAATTAGAACTAGAAATTCTTTTTTGAGTAGATTATATGATTAACTCCACTTGTAAGAAACCAATTTCGACCACAATCTTGAATTCTAGAATTGACAAAGAGAGGATATAACATGAATTTGAAAACCATCAGTAGAAAAGTTCAGGAACACTGAAAATCTAGAAAAGGAATCAAACAAGATAAGATGGAATTGTACTTAAAAAAGAAGAAGCAAGAAATGGAACAGACAAAGATTTATTAGTATTCGACCTTATTTATTACAAGGAAAATTTTAAATTTTACACAATTTTGGAACTCTTATTACAGAACAATACAAGACAATCAAATGGGTACTATTATCATTTTAGAAGCTGAGAAAGTTGTTCTCCTTGAGATTTTCAACAGTGTCCTTAAGGCTGACCTCAAGAGGAGTGAAATTGAGGCCCAAACTCTTTGCCCTCTCTTTGGATATTTGGTAAGGACGGGTGGCAGCCTGATCATCTGTAGTACTGCAATAACATGGAATGTTAAAAAGATAAAACAATTCTTAATTAACGAACAAGTATTTTGCATGCATTTCTTCTTTTAGTCAGGTTCGGCCGTGTTGTGTCCAGTATAGGATGCCATACATGCCGAGAAAATATAACTTCTTTCAAATTGCTCCATTTACTTAGCTAAGAAATCTACTCTCTCTGTCTCTGAAGTCCCTGGCTTATGCTATTTCATCTAAGTTTGAGCCCAAAATACCTATTTTTTCCACCATTTTCATCTTAATCAAGTCAGAGTAAGTTCTAGAAAGGAAAGAATCTCTCAAGACAGAAACATGGATCATCTAACGCATAAATTAGCTGACATCATCTAATTATGTAGTATATTGTGTAATAACCAGTGAGTATATATACCATTTCAGTCTCTTACCTTAATCTGTAAATACCAAATCTGAAATTTTTAACTTGAATTGTGCGTCTTTAACCATGTATTAGGAAATTTCCTATGCATATTTTGAAAATGTTGATTCATAGAAGAGCAAGAAAACTTGAACTGATTAATGCATATAAAGACTTACTTTGCAGAGAGACTGAAGGAAGGGTAAACGGATGGGTAAAGCCTATTTATAACCTTTGGAGCTTCTGAAGAATGTGTAACTGATTCAACGAGACAGTATCTGCCACTGGCTGAAGGATTTTCAAACGCTAGAATATGTGCATGAGCAACATCTCTAACATCAACATATCTATTAGGCCAATCCTCTCTGCCTGTAAAATGTTTTGAGCATTTAGTAGTTAAAAAATCAGATGATTTGATTGAACAGACAGATGCTTACTTTGTTGTAGGTGGCTTAAGAAAAGATTACCATTATAAGGTCAATCATAATACAATAATTGCCCATGGAAGATGCCTTAAAATGCAATTCTTTTTAATTCATTTCATGTATAATTATGAACTCTCTTTTTTCCTGACAATAGATTCTTTTGTTTCAATATGCATTTTACTTGATCCATATTAAGGTCGCATTGTCTTTTGGTGCTCTGCTAATATGCCGTTAGCGTAAACTATGCAGAGAAGTCTAGAGAGTTGCTGCTGATCGCACGACTACATGAAGAGAACATTTCAAGTTTATTTCTGTTTGTTCTGCGTATGGCTGAATTGAGTGATGGTAATACAAGACTTGATCTGTTGGTGTATTGGTTTTGAATAAGATACTTCCCTGACAAATGACACTAGACAAAGGCTCATTTCTACCTTAGAGCTCTCGAGAGGGTGTCCGTTAAAAAAAAAAAAAAAAGATCAAAAACTAGCAGAGTTGAACTGACACAAGAAATGTAATTTTAGTAAATGTAGGACTTGCAAAGAAACTAAAGATGCAAAATTTAGGATGATATTATAGAAATGCAAGTGATTAAACTTAAATTCATTTAAGGCAGTGTTTATTCTTCACTTCTTTTTTCCTGATCATGATAAAATATTTTTTGAATTAAGCACAAAGTCACAAACTTAATACTAGATGTGAGATTTTATTTTTTGATTTGTTTCCCCACCAAACCATATTTCCTTGGATCATATGACTCGTGCATAAGTTGGAATTCAAGATAGTACATCTAAAAAAAGGACAAAAGCTAAATTCACAAAGAATGATTTATCGCAGCCACGGTTTAAGAAAATCCGGCCCGCCTTAGAGTGAGGCGAGGAAAAGCGCCTCAAGGCGCTGACTGTGATGTAGTTTGTAGAGGCATATGCCTTAGTTGTGTAAGGCACATGCCTCAACCGCCTCAAGGCATTTGAGGCTTGTACTCTTTAATTCTCTAAGGCTTATTTACTTTGCTTTAGATGTGAGCCAACAAAACATAAAAAAAATTCTGATTGGCCCATTCTAGGAATAGCCCACCATCCACTAAAACATTAAAAAAAATTGTTTCTCGTGGCCCACTTAGGGAATAGTCCACTACATCACCAACTAAAGTAATAGGTTTTGTGACTTCATAGATTTTTCTTTTGTTTGTTTACACTTCAAATTGTTTTATTATGAATTTTGAAGATTGTTTATGATTTATTACGAACTTATTTTGTATTATAATAGATTTTTGATAATTTTTTATTTACGGTGAGGCTTACGCCTCGCCTTATGGAGGAAAATGCATTTTTAAACATTGATCACAGCCATTGTCCAGAATGCCTATAAAGAATACCTTCTTTAATGAGGTTCACAACAGCCTCCGAAGTTAAATTCAGAGTTGGCTGCAAGAGAGGACCAATAATAAAGCCAGGATGTAATGTTACCAAGTCAATGTCATTTTCGTCCATGAATTTCCTCGCAGCTTCCTCTGCCAAGGTTTTCGAAATAGCATACCATTGCTGAAAGCACCAGTAATTTATTTAGCACAAAGGCCCGAGTCCTTGTACTGTGTGCTAGAAATTAATAATTTGAAAGTAATTGTAGACACATAAAAATGACGGTGGAAAAGATTTTTACATCTTACACGCGGTTCCAAAAGAACCTAAGCACAAATAACTACTATGTTCAGAATCATTGGAACTTTTCCACCGGTTATAAGGATAACCAGGTACCCTTAAACGATTATCTGTTTATGCGGCATTACCTCATCTTACAGTAATGGTCAAATAGAATTGCAATAAAAAAATTCGAGTGTAGTTGCATGTTGTAAGGAGAAGGAAATATAAAAATAAAAAAATAAAAATATCCTAGTATACCTCACTTTTGCTTTGAAATCAAATGCAAGAAAATATTTCCCCAGGCCAAGCTTAGAATCATTTTTCAATAGATATAGAATAGAAGAAAGGAGTAAATGCACACCTTTGTTTCCTCACAGAATACTGGATCGGAAAACCAGGTTTCATCAACTACAACATCAGGTTTTAGAGGATTTCTGTTGTCTATTACTGTAGCTATAGAAGATGTTACCACCACTCGTCTGATCAACGGTACTTTTCTGCACGACCTCAGAACATTAAGGGTTCCCTTCACAGCTGGTTTTATTAGTTCTGCCTGAAATGAGCAGAAAGATGTGTGAAAAGAAGGTTTTCAGATAACCAGAAGCCAGATCAAGCAAAAATGTAAAAGGGATATACATTAAAACAGAAAATTCCCATTCATATAAACTTTATATGATTCACGTATTAGTTCAGTTTTTCAGTTTTGTTTCTATTCCCTGCAGGTAAAAGAAGGTTACTTCTTTTCCACAGCAATGGTGAATAAATCTATTTGGAAAAAGAAAATGTTGCTCCAGGAAATGAGCACTGTGTTTTATTTGGTTGATTTCAGGTGTCTAAGCTAAAAATTCGGAGAAAAAAAACACGTTTCTTTCTGGAATGTAGAGGCATAAATTATGCCAAATATCAACTCCGTCAAAGCATAGATGGAAAAAAATTATGCTGAATTTGAAAGATAAAATGTCTCTATGAATTAATCCAAGCAAAGTATTTTATCAGATGCAAGGCCTGAAATTCCTGTCCAAATTGGTTCTAAATGGCACAAGAAGTGTTCAATGTCCAAAATTATTATTTTCAAGTTAAAAACAAAGATAAGGACATCATGAGCTTCATACCTTTTACTTTCCAACATTTTCATTTTGAAAATAAGCCACATAGTTTAACCATGTAAATCAGAAAGTTAGATTATGAACCTGGGGATCAGCTACTGAAAGGAAAACCGGAGTTGCTGTATGAAAGACGCCTTCACAACCATCAATTGCAGAATCAAAAGATCCTTCTTCAACTAAGTTGGCTTCATACAAATGTAATCTTTCCTCAGCTCCTTCAAGTGCCATCAGGTGTTCAACCTTTCTTGGGTCTCCTGTATGGCACAATACCCAAGACCTTTACTTGCTATTGATACTATGCTGAACCGGATCATCTAAAAGCTTAAGATGGTAATGAGAGAAGACAAACTTAATTATTTAAACATTGTCTTCAACATATATGTTTGTGTGTGTGAATGCACACCGACTTAGATCAAGTATCATGATAGTTGCCTGGAGTGCATAAATCAGGATCAGCATCCTTTTGACTGTATTTGATAGAGGTTATGCTTCCACAATGTTGTACTCAAGTTTCTTACCGTGTAGTTGCTAAAATGATTAAAAATAAATATCTAATTAAAACTTAAAATTGAAATTTACCAAATTCAATATATGGAAGGAGCTAAATGCCTCTGGTAATTTGGTCTTAGTTCTGAGGAAAATTGTAGACGAGATATTAGTTAATGCATTGCTACATTTGATTACATGTTTCGAGTCATCGAGAAGCACAAAGTTAAGTGAAACACTTTCCATCACATAAGCACACATTTGAACAGATCCAAAACGTGGAAGGTATCGCGATTCCCAATAACCAAATTACCGTTGTAGCTATAGGAAGGAAAAAATCACAAGACAGTTGTAAAAAATCCAAATGCATCAAATGTCAGCAACTCCGTTCATCTTTTATATAGCTGATATTGCCACTTTGATGTCAGCAACATTCTAGGTGATATTGCCACTTTGTACCCTGGAGTCACATTGATTTAACACTTTATAGTCTAAGATAGGTTAAGATAGACAAGAGTGTACCAAATTCTGTCACTTGTTTTGTCCAGTTTAGTCTACTTTGGATATCAAACATGCCATAAGAATTCAGAATAGCAATTTACAATTCAAATTTAACAACTTACAACTAGGGCTGTAAATTGATCGGATTTGCCTATATTTGATCCGATCCGATAAAATTATTTATCCGATCCGATTCGATAATCCAACGGTTATTTGATTGTTATATCCATATCTGTTTTACTATATTATCGAATGTCCGATCCCAAATTAAAGAAATTAGGTAAAAATAATGTTGGAATCAACTTTTATTTATTTATTCAATTTTTTCAATTCTTAAACGGGTTTAATAATTATAAATTTTTAACATTTTTATGTTTTGAATTTGATAACTTTTTTATTATAAATTTATTTATTTTCTCATTTATTTATTTTAGTCAAAAATAATATGCCATAAAAATATTTGATCGACTCAATTATTATAATAAATTGGATCGGATTGTTATCGGATCGGATTGACCTATATGCATATTTAATCCATTTAGTTAACGGATTATCGGATTCGGATTATCGGATCGAGGCCCTGAATCCATCTCCCATTAATTTCATCGAATTCGGATCAAAATTCAATCCATTGACAGCCCTACTTACAACAAGAATTTTCTGTTATGAAGAAAACTGGAACTGAATTAATTCAATACCAATTTGCTGGGAAAAATACGAGATTACATGCACAATATAAAATAAAAACCACAAGAACAATGTAATTTGCAGAGAATGGAGATTTTATTATAATATGGAGAAAGATTACAAAAAATTTGTATTTACAATATTTCTTACTTGATCTAAACATAATGAAAAGCCAACTATATATGGAACAAATAGGGGACGTCCAAATCCTAATAGTAAAGTTGTAGTTGAAGTTGAAAGCAATAAACGGAGTCCAAAACTGAGTAAAAGAGGAAAAATCGCGCCAAGGCAAAAAGCCCAAGTGACGTCGAAACGCCGGGCCAAAAACCTTCGGCACTACAGCGCCCACTCTCGGGTCCTTTACTTTAAAACTTGATTTTTTTCATCTCAATATCCTCTTCAAGTCCAACACAAATTTCAACTCCCAATTGGGTTTTCAAATAAAACTTCAGCTAGAATTCGGCAAATAAATTTCGAATAGAATTCCAAATAGAATTCATCTTAACATGTACTTTAATTAAAATTTTTAATCATCTTCAACAATGAATTCGAGTCATGCCCAAATTCTAACATTTTCTATATGCCAATTTCGCACCCTTGCCAACCATCCTGCCCTACGAAAACTTGATAAATCTAACAAAGACTCTCTCCACATAATAGAGAAAAATATGTAAACTAGGACAAGCCAATTTTGACAAGAATGCATAATGCTATTTTTCAGGTTAAAAACGCAGAATTAATGGCACTTTGTATGATATCTTTTATATAGGTGATACTGGCACTTTGCAAAACTTTACACAATACTAAGAAAGAAATTAATATACTAAAAACTTGTTTTCTGCACAATTTAGTCGTGTTTGTAACAATCATGCTACATTGCCCACCTCACTAATAGATAGGTTCACATAATGCCACGTGACATTAAATCATTCAACTATTTTAGATACCGTCATCGTTTTCAACCAATCATTTCCATCCACCTACACATTTGTCAAGGAGAATGTCAAAGATCCTCTGGCAAAGTAGAATAATTCTGTCTGTTATGCCCCAAATTATGCTGGATAATAGACAAGATTCGAGGTCATTAAAATAGATAGACGTGCACACAGTTTGTCAATTGGTCAATGTCCAGAGAACTATACCAAACATACCACGAGAATTCTAAACAACTTGAACACAAATTAGGCAACTGGGCTGCAGCCATCTTGCCAGGCAAAACTCAACAAATCTAGAAAAGGCTAACTTTCAACACAAGGTTCCCAAAGCAATAAATCAGTGAATTTCATATAGGAATGCAAAATGCAGAATCTATTCATATATAGGATGCAAATTGTAAATCAAAGCTCCAAACAATCCATACTAATGTCTATCATAATGTATGAAATGTGGGTTTTAGAGAGAGAGGGGGGCTGACTGAGGCTGCGAACTGTGGCTTTAACATTGTAACCCCGGTCAAGTAAAAGCTTCACCAGCCATGAAGCAGTGTATCCAGAAGCTCCTGTTACGCACACTACCTTTCCCGCTCCAGTACTCATCCTCGATGGCTTTCTCCGTCACTCTGTGCTCCGATTACAACATTGAGAATGACGGTACAAGGGAATGAAATGGGGAAATTTACTCAAATAGATGGATGGGTAAAAAGTCACGTCACTTCAAGATGATATTAGACGTTAAAAATAGCTACTTTTTTTGAGAGGCGAAATGGCCAAATTGTGGTTAGTGTTGTAAATAATATACTTATTGGTGAATGTCTACCATACTTCTATATCTCTTGTTTTTATTATCACTCTTCCTAATTTTTTCCTTATAAACATGAGACTTTGGTTCTTAATAAAACACACAAGTCTATTGACTTCTCTAATTTCTCCTCATTTTCTCTCTAATTTATAATACGTTATCAATACGATTCTCTCAAAAGTAAAGTGAATTAATTGGAAGGTGATAATGTTTTAGGTATAATCATCCATCACGTGTAGCGAAATCAAGATAACGTGTGAAATACATATGCATTTACTCCCAATTTTTTTATATACTAGCAAAATGTCAATTTATCCTTCATTTTTCATTAAAAAATTGTCATACAAGACATGGTTGATAGGTACATTCATTTTCTAAAATTGTCGCCAGGTCCCAATTTTTTTACTGTTGCATTAAATGGAGTATATTTTCTCATTGTCATCTATCTACTGTGATTGGAGCTATCTGTTTCTTTCTTTTTCTACAGGAGCACATGGTGAGACTTTTCGTTCCTCCCACTTGATGGAGTGGCTAGTTTCAAGTCTTCGCTCTCATTCACGATCTGATGCTCGTCTCCATGCATTACGGGGCAATATGTGTATTGTCTGTCTGGTATGAAGCATATGACGCTGCTTTCTTTGCATGGGGCTTCTAGTCCTACTCTCACTTTCAACTATTTTCTTGGTATTAATGGCCCATTTTACAGGTGATTTTTAAGGATTTTTTGGTCATTTTGTGAGTTGATACTCTTATCAATATGCTTGAAAGTCATTACTAAGTATCAATTCTAATTTTTTAGTTGAGTTTCGTGGTTTCGTGATACTTGTCATGCAATTTGTTATGTACATCTACATGAGACCATACTAATTTGATTGTGTCAGAATATGTACTAAAAATTGTATCTATGTCCGAGGCTGATTCGAGACCTTCATTTTCACCGTTCGTACGTGGCTTCCAATTTGTCCTTTAATCTAAATGTTAGGATCGTGCGCATCTCGGTGCAAGATGGTACTTTGATGGCGGAGGCATCTTATGCTTTGGTTAGGCTTCTACGGCCTTGATGTAAATGCCAATAAACATATTAGCATGTACTAGGACCCTGTCAAGGCTGACATAGATCCCTCGTGGGCAATAATTTAATACATAATAAGCGCATTAAAGACGATGATATGTTTTTTCTCGTGTTATATTTCGATGATATCCTACTCATTAGGAATTTTATGGGGAGCATTGACATCAGTTAAAACCTGGTTGGCACAATAGTTTTACACGAACGACTATGATTCGGTTCTAAATCGAATCAAACTCAAATTTTCGGGTATTTAGTAAATGGAATCATCAGAACTATTCGGGTTCGGTTCGGTTCGATTATCGGGTTCTGTACAATAATTAATTTTTTTATATTTATAATAATACTACATTAATTCAATTATGATATGTTTAATCTTAATTCTTACAAAATAATGTAGTCAATTCTTATGATATATTTTGCGCCTCTTTTTGCTGAGTTTTTTTTTTATAGATTTGACTGTTAAAATCACAATAAGAAGAAGATAGCATGTTTACAATAATAGAATAGCATAAATGAAACTACGATAGAATAAGAGATTTTGGTAAAACTTAGGTTAATTTGATTAAGTTGGGTTTGGCTAAAAATTAGAAATAATAAAATCATAATTTAGGTTTGGGCTAAAATAATTAGTTAGCAAATTTATTTAGGAAAAAATAAAATAATTTGACTTATTTAAAATAAAAAAAATTAAAAAAATAGGGATTCAAATCTTATTTGGTTCTTCGGTTCGAACCGATAACCAAATCAAACTCGTTGGTTCTTGATTCAGATATCCGTTCGGATATTTAACTTTAAAAAAAATCGTTTGATTCGATTCGGGTCCAATTCAATTTGGGAGTTTTATCCAACCCTAGATATTTCAAATATGTTTTAGGAATCCAGATCCCTTAGAATAAGAAGAACATGAAAATTACCTTCCTCAAGTTCCATATGTAGACACAATACTGGTGAAATTAGCTATGTAAAATTCAAGAAAATGAAAATGCCTTTTAAAAATTCACTTATCACTGGAGCATTGTCCTAAAGTTCTTAGTGAAGTGGAATACATGAAGCAAATTTCTTACATGTCGAATATAAGAAGCATAAAGTATGCAATATTGTACACACGATCAGATATTTGCTATAATGCTGGGATTATCAGTATATATTAGCCGATCTCAGGGCCTGAACACGAACTGCTACTAAGCATATACTCAAGTATCTTTGCAGAACTAGAGATTATATGTTGGTTTTATCCAACTTCAAATTTGGATTAACGGGATTCTGATACTCAAACTGATAGGGATTATCGCAAGTCCACATCAAGATCAGCGTTCACACTAGGTCGTGGTACTGTTGTTTGGAGGATTATTGGGCAATCTTGTATTGTTGATTTCGTCATGGAGTTGGAGTATGTGGTAGCTTGTAAAGCAGCCAAGGAAGCAGTATGGATGAGGAAATTTTTGCTAGACCTTGATGTGGTTCCTTTTGCACCATGTCCCATTACTTTGTTTTGAGAAATAGTGGAGCGTCGGAAAATGCAAAAGAACTAAGAAACTGTCACGTGAAAATACATTGAAAGAAAGTATCACTTGATTAGAAAAATTGTTACATTAAATATATGTGACAATGTACAAGGCATTTGCGCAAAATCTTGCTGACCCCTCTGCCGAGAGCTACCTACTAAAAGCTTTGAGGAGCATATTGAAAACATGAGAATACTTAATATATTTACTCTAGGACGAGTGGGAGATTTTTTGGATAGTGTTTGTCATTGAATAAATTTATTTGTACTCACAGAATTTTGATATAAATATTAATTATTTTTTGATAAATTATTTGTATTAATTTGAGCTTGCATTTGTTCATGGATCATTTGAATATTATGAATCAAGTGTTTAAGTTGTTAAGTACGAAATATTCGATTTATAATTCGGTATAATTTTTATCTTGACGTTTATTATAAGATTGTGTACTTTTGGAATGCATTGGATTGGATCGCATGAAAAATTATTTGTGATATGAATGTAATTTTCACTTGAGTGTTGTATGTGAAGCCTTAATCGTGAGCTGGTAATGGGTTTCAATTACTAATTTGAAGTGCTTTGAGGTATCAATGGATGAGATCAAGTTATCAGTCAATAGCTCGGTATCTTGGAAATCAAAGTGAATAACTGGGGAATATATATTCGCAATATGAAAATCCGTCATCTATTGTCGAATTAATATTATGATTTGATCACATTGAACTGTCATATAGAAAATAGAGTTTGAGGATATGTACATATCTGAACAATGGTGTCTTGAACATTTTAACCTTGTTCCAATTATTTGACATGATCAACAGGTAATGGTAAGAACGATAAGTCACCATATAATTATTTATTATATTCTTTCAGTAATTTCAATTGGAGTATAAGCAAAATCTAGTTCTTTTAGACGCGATTAATAAATTATCAACATATCAACAGTTGATTGGTCAATATTAATTTTATAGCTTAATTTAATTAGGACCGATTAAATCTTTTTGGTGGCTTCTGAATAAGACATGGGATAGATTATAAAATATGGGGGTGTTTGTGCCCTACTCTTTTTGAAAAATATACTTTAGAATAGTAAATTGATAGAGAATGTGTGGTTAAAAGAAAAGTTTTTGATTTACGTGTTATATTATTTTAATAAAAAATATGTGATTAAAAAGAAGAGAGAAAAACTTATTTTGAAAAAAATGAGAATCAAAGACATTTATCTTGTATTGTAGTTTAAGTAATAAAATTGGATGAGAACATTCCAACCAAGCATCTATGTGTATTAGACGCGTGACAATAGCGTGTGCCGCATGTGTGTTGGTTGTGTATGAAAAGAAAAGAGAATTATTTGATATAAAAGAACAAACACGCTCCTCGTCCAGTCCAGTCCAGTCCAGTACAAATAGACTAAAAAACAGGCTGACGTGGAATTGCTTTAAAAAAATAAAGAACAAAACAAAACTGAAAAAGCGGAACAAAACACAACCCTGTACTCTCTCTTTACAAACCAAAATTGAACCAAAGAAATCGATCCCCAAATTCCAAACCCTATGTACAACTCACAATCTGAAAATCGCCAAACGGGAGCCCCATACTCCTATCCCTAATCACACTTCCAGCCAGGGCAACACCGCGCCCACTATCGTCAAAGGTTTCGTCATCGCTCAACCTACCATATCCAGTCCTCGTCAAAGCCCTTACCATCTCCCACCAGGGGTGGACCCAGCACCTGGCCAGCCCCTGCGGCCGCCCGTGCTGGGTCCGCCAGGAGCTTCACTGCTTCAATCCCTGAAGCCAGCAGCGGCAGCCGGAAAACGGAGAAGAAGACTGGAGGGCGGAGCTGCAGTCCATTAGCCAGTTGTTGGGCCGTATATAAAATGTGTTTGGTTTACTAAGTTGGGCTGTATTTAAAAAAAAAAAGAAGCCCAAACCAAAATTGAAAGGGCCCAACCCAATCAATAAACCCCCCCCCCCATAGCCCGCCACAGGCCAGAACCCAGAAGTGAGGTCCATTAGACCTGCTTACTCCCAAGACCCAAGTCCCAGCAAAAATTGAAATCAAGCAGAGAGAGAGAGAGGCGATGGCGAGACCGTAGAGGAATATGATGAATTGAGTGCCTAACCTAAGGAAGAGGAACTGCTGCGAGTCTGTGACTGGAGAGTGGAGCCTGAGGTTCTGCCGACTGGAGCCTGGAGGATCTGTTGAGTCGCTGATTGCATCTGCCTGGGCCCTGGTGGAAACGGTAAGTTGTAAGCCGGTAAGCGCTGATTTCCATCTCTGTTTTTCTCTGTCCTTTTTTTTTTTGTGAATTGGTGATTTATTATTGTCTATTGTGAGCTGATGATGATTGATGAATGATGAGTAATAACTTTGATTTTTGAATTTTGATTTCAAATTTGTGAAATGTGATTGTGATTCTGTAAAATTGTTCACTTGCTTAAGATGTGAAATGTGATGATGAGTAATANGAAATGTGATTGTGATTCTGTAAAATTGTTCACTTGCTTAAGATGTGAAATGTGATGATGAGTAATAACTCTGATTTAGGAAATTAGGGATAAATGAAAAAAAATTAATGGTGAAGTTGTTCACTTGAGTAATTTTTATGTTTTAGTGTGTGTACATATATTGAGTAATTTTTAATATTATTTAATTAAATATTAATAAACAATCCCGCTCTTACAATGTTGACTGGTCAAGGTCCATCCGGGCTGAATTTCAATGCTGGGTCCGCCACTGTCTCCCACCTCAGTTATCAACAGAGTATCGTTACGCCATGCCACACCTTTGTGAAAGGTTTCGACGTAGGCGTCGCCGTCGGAAGCTTTTCTCAAGAAATTACGGCCATCACCTCACCCGTCCGCGTGTTCTCTGTACGACTGTACAAGTTTCCAACGAACTCAGCACAAACACATATACATCAATCATTTTTCAGCTGTGCTCACGTAGTATGTTGTCTATTTCATCATAAAGTGATTTTTCAGCGAGATGTTGTGCATTGAAATGGTGCAACATGCTATTTGATTAGTAGGGATTTTATTGCGAATTTGGATTACTTGTATTCTTAAATTTCGAAATATAGTTGTGAATAGCTTATCTAGGTTGGGTATTTGTAGCAATTCTGAATTTTGAAAATATGTTGAATTGGTATAAAACTGACTTCACCTTTGTTGTTGGTGGTTGATGCCCATCTTAGAATGCCAGGACGGAACTCTGGAATCTGTCATGGTTGTAGAGCTAAAGATCGCTTCTTTGTCGATTGCAAAAGGAAACACCCTTGTACACTATGTAAGCATGGGTTTGAGAAATGTTTTGTAGTGGAGAAGGAGAATAAAAACAAAGAGAAATTATTCATTTGTTGTAGTAACAATTGTTGGTTTTGGGAGTAGGTTGACAAGTAAGAATCAAGCTATCCATATAGACGCGATAGCGCAAACCCGATTAACCATGTGAAGAATGAAACAGTTGAAGAAATGTCCCGTATTTTCCAGTCTCGAGTTCGAATAAGTGATGAGGAAGAGCTCCAGATTTCAGTGAACGTCAGGATCCAAACTGAAAAAGTAAGCGCTCAAGTAAATGCAAAAGAGAAGCAGCCAGCTTGATTAGTAGATAGTGATCAAACGGGTTATTTCACCAACTTTTGTGTGTATATGACTAATATAGCATAAAAAACCATTATAATGTTATTTTTTGTATGAACTCTTGCGACTACATTTTATTATTTGTAGCTTCACATCTTCTATTTCGTTAATGAGGCTAACATTTTTATAATTGTCTGTTTGTTATGTCAATAATTCTATCATTTGAGAGTTTTCTATGGTCACCGGTTAGCAAGCATGAAATCAACTTTGTATAGCACAACATCCACCTTTCAGATGACACTCAACTTTGAGGCTTTCAAATGCACGTAGCCATCGGAGAACGCATTCATACTCTCACTTCTTTGTGTAGTTGACATTCCTGTCCAGAAAGTGGTTTTCAAGAAGCAAGGAACCCAACGTCCTCTGTTCTCATACAATTCCGATAGCAAATCATTGTCATGCAACCCATATGTATGAATAACCGTTCTCTAACCGTCTTCAAATGTTTCATTGGAGTGCGACTCATATACCAATCCGTGTATAGCCCCAAATATCGAACCCTTATCTACGCGGTAGCCAAATTTCTCTCGCAACTTCTTCAAAATGTACCACAAACACCATCTATGCTTTGTATTTGGAAAAACAATCTAAATGGCATTTTGCATTACCCTATCTTGATAGGTAATAATAACATGTGGAGCTTGATCGTGAATGCACTGAAGCCATGTCTTGAACAACCATACAAAAGTATCCATGTCTTCGTTCGACACCAAACCACAGCCAAGCAGTGTCGATTTTCCGTGATGATTTACGCCAATAAAAGGGGCGAATGGCATGTCGTACTTATTAGTGAGATAAGTAATATCAAATGAAACATCGCCAAACTCCTTATACGCCTACCTACACTAATTATCTACCAAAAATACATTACATAGCCGCGACTTGTCATCCAAATCAATACTAAAGTAAAATCCCGAGCATTGTGCTTGCGTTTTTTAAAAGTAGGATTGAATTGCTGCCGCATCTCCTTCTCCAAGTCGTAATCGCCTCGCTCGTTTTATATAGTTTCGACAATCCTTTTCATTACGAGTCATGTTCTCATATCCACTGCTTCTACAACTGTAGAGTTGTAACTTTATGCAACACAATTCCTGCCGAATCATTCACCTGAAGCTACCATTTTTGCACTCAATTGTCTGTTACATTGATATAACTTGGATTTAAAATGAATTGTTTCATGATTGTGGTCGAGGTTTACCACATTAATTCTCCAATTTCAAAAATTATCAGAAGATGCAGATATCGTGTCTTTAAAACCCATCTTAATGGTTGGTTGCGGCTTCATAGAACCACTACTATTACCGATTCTTTCGCCTTCACGACTTCAGTCAATGTAACATGTCCCAAAACTCCATCGTCGTCCTTTTTTGAATTCATTTTCTTAAGTGGAAAACCCACTGTGTAAGCATATTTCTTGTAAAAATCACACATATCTTTTTCATTTTTAAACAACATTCCCACCTCGGCACAATTACACCAACTCTCCTAGATGTTTCACCTTCCACTACGTTGACGGACTCCGTAATGTTCTCACTCTCAAATTGCACCAAAACATCGTCATGCTTGTCTTGCACGTCGTCCATACTTTATTTTGCTACGAAAAAAACAATGATCATTTTCAGTCAACATTGGACTGCCAATAAATCGATTTGTAGTCTAATTTAGGACCCTAAGTTTTCATGTTGATTTGTACAAAACATTTTCAGTCGTGCAATAAATCGTCTAAGTAGACGAGAGCTGGGTCTACTAAGTTTTTTAGTAATTGGGCCTTTGTCTAAAACAATATCAGGCTTAATCCCAACCCGCAAGCAACACCTTTCTTTTTCCTTTCTATTTCAGTTGATTTGCTTCCAAAATCCCAACTCTGTACTTTACTTTTTTCTCACTAAAAATGGAAAAATGACTTGATAATGGAAAAATGCATTTAATTTTCCTTCGAAAACCCTAGTATTTATCCTCCAAAATCAGTAACTTTAGCGCCCCAACACAAGTTTCTCAAATGCTTAATCACTTCAAGTTATAGTTCAGGCTTGTCGTCTTAAATCGATTTGTAGTGATCATACATTTATATGCACTGGCTAGGATTCTGATTCTGATTTCTACGAGTTTCTGAATTGGGCAAAAATCATTTTTTCCTCCCTCTTATCGAAGACATTCGGGTCGTCAAAATTCGCCAACAATCCCTACTCTTCACTAGCCGGGAATATCGTTGCCGGAGTTGAGGGAAACTGGTTTTGTAAGAAAGAGGAAGTGGGAGTGATATGTCTTTATCTAAGAAAGAGGAAATGGGTCGCCTTCGTGAAATTGGGTTTCCCTCCAAGCCCTGGTTTCTAAATTGTGTTTCCCTCCAAATAAAAACCATTGACAGGTCATTTATTCTAGAACCCTGTTTTTTTACTAAGCCTGTCCGAGTAGCATTTTTTATAAAAGAAAGCGAAAAAGTTTCCTTATGTTTATGGAATGTTTCCACATTCAAATTATATCACATACTATATAGGCAATGTCAATGTTTTAAGATGTGATTTTCTTATTGTGATCACACGTAATATCTTTTTGCAATATTGAGTTCTTGAAGAAAAACAGAAAAAGACATAGGATTTGAAGGTGAAATCAACTAGAACAACGTCATGCGAGCTTTTGCAAAGTACGCTACAAGGATAATTCCTAAATACCTATATATTTTATTTTAAAATAAATTTATTTATATATTTTTTTTGAATTCACAAAATAATTAAATCTTACACCTAGAACATTTGTAATCACGAGAAGTTAATTTTTGTGATGTTAACTTCCGTTTCTCCCAACAAGTTTATCCATTATAATTGTAGCCAATATAAACTAAAATTGCATGTATTATTATCATCATCACCACCATCATCACTAAGACCCGACTACAAAGTAATTAAAGATGCAAAGTGTTGGAAGTAGAACTATAAATTCTTTTTAAGTAGATTTTTGATGAATTTCATTTGTAAGAAATCAATTTCGACCATAGCCTTGTAATCTTGCTTAAGAATTGGGTGGGGGGGGGGTGGGGGAGAGAATATATTTAACACCACAAAAAGGAAAAATTAAGATAGGGATATAAAATAGATAGTTGAATGGACTGAAGAAGAATTGGATCGAAAAGGGAAAATGTGATAGTGTAGGTGCGGCAGTTGAGCTTCGATTTGGGCCCATAATACAATTTTGACTGTCCGGGTTCATTTAGGACTCGAAAACTACTTTTAAAATTTATTGCTATTTTTGTCATTTAATTTATTGCAACTTCTTGGCAATTTTAGTTTATTTAAACTAGGTTTTTAGGTAAATCCTTATAAAATAAGGGTTAATTCATTATTTTTGACTGTCAATAAAATTCGTGAGTTATTTTTTCATAATTTGGTGGATTCCAAATTAGTGTTTTTAAGGTTTTCGTTTGAATTTTTGTTTCGCACTACGTCAAAAAAAGAAATTGAAATTTGAAAACGACATTAGAAAAGTTAAGAAACATTATGAAAATCTAGAATAAAATAATCAAACGAGATAAGATAGAATTGTGTTAGAAAAGGCAAGAAATGAAACACACAAAGATTTATTAGCATCGATGTTCTTTATTACAGGAAAGATTAAAATTTCACACAAATTTTTTTCCCGGAACTCCTATTACACAACGATGCAAGCCATTCAAAATAATGGCACCATTGTAACATTAGAAGCTGAGAAAGTTTTTCTCCTTGAGATTTTCAACAGTGTCCTTAAGGCTGACCTCAAGAGGAGTGAAATTAAGGCCCAAACTCTTTGCCCTCTCTTTGGATATTTGGTAAGGAGGGGTGGCAGCCTGATTATATGTGATACTGCAATAACATGGAATGTTAAAAAGATACAACAATTCTTAAACAACGGACAAATATTTTGCATGCATCTCCTTGTTAAGACATGTATATTCGTATAGTCATNAATGCCGTGCATACAGCTAAAATATGATTTATTTCTTTCAAAGTGCTTCGTTTACTCAAGAACTCTCTCTCTCTCTCTCTCTCTCTCTCTCTCTCTCTATATATATATATATATATATATATATATATAAAGTCCCGGGGTTTATGATATTATCGTCTAGGTTTGATCCCAAAATTCCATTTTTCGCTCCCTTTTGCCTCTTCATCAATTAGAACAAGTCTTAGATAGGATAGAATTTCAGAAGATAGGGACACGGCTCATCTAACGCATGCGTTAGCTGAATGTATTTGCACAGGATATCGTATATTTAGTAGTGTATACTTTTATTACCGGTGAGTAGGTGAGTAGATATATACCATTTCAGTCTCTTACCGGGTTTGTGATAAACCAAATCTAAGAATTGTAACTTGGGCGAAATGCGCTGCTTTAGCCATGTCTTGAGAATGTGGCGATGCATAATTTGAAAATATTAATTCATGAAAGAGCAAGAAAACTTGTTACTAATTAATGTAGTGCACATTAAAGACTTACTTTGCAGAGAGGTTGAGGGAAGGGTAAAGCCGATTTAAAATCTTTAGAGCTTCAGAAGAATATGTCACTATTTCAACTAGACAGTATCTGCCACTGGCTGAAGTAGCAACATCTCTAACATCAACATATCTATAGATTCCATCACTAAAAGTTTCTTTCCCTACAAAATGGAAAATTGAGTATTTAGTAGTTAAGCGACAAAGTCAAAATCCACATAAAAAGACTTATCGAAGCCATTGTTCAGAGTGCCTATACAAAGAATACCTTCTTTAATGAAGTCCACAAGAGCCTCAGAAGTTAAATTGAGAGTTGGCTGCAACAGAGGACCAATAACAAATCCAGGATGCAACGTTACCAACTCAATGCCATATTCATCTGCAAATTTCCATGCAGCTTCCTCTGCCAAGGTTTTCGCAAGAGGATACCATTGCTGAAACAACCGATTTAAAGTACTGAATAGGCACACGTCGATTTTTTTTTTATCTTATATGGGGTGCAAAATGAATCTAAGCACAAATAAATACTATATCCTGATTAAGTGGAACTTTACTAAGTATAAGAATAAGAAGATACCGTTAAATGATTCTCCATTTATGTGGAATTATCTCTTATGAAAAAAAAAAAGTTTTCCTCGGCGTCTTCATTAAAATTCAAGCCATATTCATACTTCTATCACTAGATTCGGAATAAAAAAAGGAGGCACCAAAATAGATTACTAGGAAAGATACGCACCTTTGTTTCCTCGCAGAATGCTGGATCCGAAAACCAGGTTTCATCAATTACAACATCAGGGTTTAGAGGATTTTCGTTCTTCATTACTGAAGCCATTGAAGATGTTATAACCACTCGTTTAACCGATGGTACTTTTGTGCATGATTTGAGAACATTAAGTGTTCCCTTTACAGCAGGTTCTAGAAGTTCTGCCTGAAATGTGCAAAACGACGTTTGAATAGAAGATATTGAGCATTTTGTCAGTAAACACAAGTCAGAACAAGCCCAAATGCAAAAGAAGATATTAGAAGGGAAATTCCATTTCATATTAGCTTTATATGGTTCATGCATTCGTTCAGTTCTTCAGTTTTGTTTTTATTCAGTGCTGGTAAGCTATCAAAGTCCAGTGATTCTGAAAAGAAAGTTACATTTATTTCAAGATTCTGCTGAATCAATCTATTTAAGAGAAAATGTTGCACAAAGAAAGTCACCGCCAAGTGCTATGATTTTCTTTTGTCGAATTTTGGTTTCTAAGGTAAAGGTTTGGACGAAAAATGTCCCTCAATCAATGAATATCGAATCTATAGAGGCACTCAAATGTATAACGTACAGTATTTACATAATGGATTACATAATATGATGTGGAGAGAAAACATTATATGAAAAAGTTAATTGTATTTTAAATTGATAAATAGTAAAGTATCACATGGCATTATGTAATCTAATCTTGATGTACATGTAGCGAGATTCAACTACCCTTTACTTTCCCCATTTTCATTATGGAATCGCATCCAGGTAGTTCAACTATATGAAAAATCAACCCTGTGTGCTAAAACTTAATAATAGACCAGAAAAGTAGGGTTAGGAACCTGAGGATCAGCGACAGAAAGGAAAACAGGCGATGCTGTATGAAAGACGCCTTCACAACCATCAACTGCAGAATCAAAAGATCCTTCTTCGATTAAGTTGGCTTCAAACAAATGTAGTCTTTCCTGAGCTCCTTCAAGTGCCATCAGGTGCTCAACCTTCCTTGGGTCGCCTGTATTGCACAAAAACGTTTCAAACAAAAAGCAATTCATCAATTGAACCTTTTTTCTTGTATTTGGATTCTTATTCTCACTTCTTTTTTATAACCACCTCATCTAAAATGTTAAACTGTTACAAATCGAACACATTTATTTATATACATGTAGTCTTTAATACGTCATCTCACATGCAAGAGGATTTTCTTTTTACCAAAGGCCTGACATGTATAGATGGGTAGCTGCACGGCCTTGTATATACCAATACTTTTTGTTAGATTTGACACTACCTCGTCGACAAGTGAAGATGTTAGAGAGAGAACCTTTATTTTTAAAATTTAAATTTTCAACAATTTTGACTTCAAAAAAGGTTTACACGAGTCTTAAGAATCTACAATTCCCGTGCCTGAAGATGAAATTTCTCTTTTGAAAACCTATTTAGAATGTAATGCCTTAAAAACCTTTTTCTCCATGCTTCATCTAAAAGCTTCACTTGTTAGAGAGAAAATTTTTAGCATACATCTTACCGAATTCATTTCCCTTCAAATGCCTAACACGTGCAAAATTTTGTTCAATATCTACATCGAATTCTATACCAAACATACCATAAGAATTTTAAAGAGCAATTTAAATTCCAATTTTCGCTACTTGTACCTAGTTGAATCCCACTTTTAAATTCATTTTTTCCATTTTTTAAAATTCATTTTCTTTAAACTCATTTTCAGCCATGCATTTTTTCAATAAAATAATTTTGCACGTAAATCCAAAAAAATCTCTACTTTTAATCACAAATTCTTAAAAAAAAAAAAAATCACTTTTCAAAAATCTATTCTCAAAAAATGGGACCAATGCTTAAAAAAATTATAATAAAGAGTTTCGCACCCTAATCAGCCATCTTCTCATAGCAAAACTGAACAAATCTAAAATAGACTCTCTCAACATATCTTCCCACAGGAGCATGTTTGGCTAAGCCTTAAAAAAGATACTTTTCCACTTGTAAGTAAATTTACTTAAATGGTAACTTTCAAAGCTTAGCTTATGCAACCAGAAAGCATGAAAAACAAGAAACACAAATCCCATCTCGTTGATTCACTACGAATCGTGATAACCTGTTACTGTTCTTTCTGGCTTGTATCTGCATCATTCACCACACATATAAAACTATAACAACTTGGCAGTGCAAAATTCAGAATCTATTCATAACGAGGATCCAAACGCAAATGATATTTCTCAGTGAGACGCATTATTTTCTGTGTTAAGAAAGAGAGACGGGGACTGACTGAGGTTGCGGACGGTGGCTTTTACAGTGTAACCACCGTCAAGTAAAAGCTTAACCAGCCATGAAGCTATATAACCGGAAGCTCCTGTTACGCACACCACCTTCCCTGCTCCATTACTCATCCTAAAACTGGACTGCTTTCTCTCCTTCACTGTGTGAGTGAGGGTGACTACTTTGTATTAATGATAGAGATGTTGTCTGCTTAGATTACACGTTTGCAGTGACGACAGAAGAATTAAAACCAAATGAGAGTGGAGTAGGTGGGGGAATTAAATCATCATTTATGGATTATGGACTTGTCTTCACTCTTCGACGGCTGTGTTGAAAATCTGTTCCCAACTTTGGACGTTAGTCTTCAAATGAAACGAATGGCTCATTATCACTTGAAGGAGATAATAATTCAAATAATTCAATATGTCACTTGAAGGGGATAATAATTCAAATAATTCAATATGAAATGAAACCATCCAAAATATATTTATTTTTTAATTGTCTATTTCAATTAGACTAAAAATCTAAAATTACGTGCAATTAAACACTTGTTTGCCACTTATTTAATTTATAAATATAATTATGCAACTTATATTTTGTCCACGCATTTTATGAAAGTTACAGGTAATATTAACTTATCTATTACTTATCTTTATCTATTTATAATTTGAATTGATTATAATGTATTCCCAAACAAGCACTAAATATACTTTTAAGCAACAATATTTATTATAGGGGAACATGATGCAATGAAGAAAAATAAAGGATATTGAAACTCTACGCCCTTGTTTGGTGGGGATTAAAATTAATTTTTTAGAAATTTTGATAAAAGTTGATGAATGTATGGTTGAAAAATTGTAGACGTCATGTAATATGTAGTTAAAACTTAAAATCAATTGCTAACTTTCGACTTAGATTAAAAACTCTACCAAACTAGGTTTTTATATTTATTATATGGGAACATAATGTAATTATAGAACAATATTTATTACGCATTACAAATCGATGGTATTTATAAATTTCCTCTTTATAAATTATTAAATATAAACAAGTAAATTTGTTAAACCTATCTTTTTGGGAAATTTGCGGAGTTGGTCCCCCAACCTATTGACATATTACACATTGGTCCCTACCTACGAGAAGGAGTAAACTTGTCCACAAACTTTTAAAATAGGTGCACTACTAGTCCCGACTGATGCAAGCATTTATAAATCTAAAATTTTCACAACATTGCTCTGTTTTATGTTCAATTTTAGGTTCTTGCTCTTCATACTCCAAGCCAACTTAATTTTAAAATTTATGACGCTTTGTTTTAGTTCCAATAATGGACGCAGACATTTTGAATTAGTGGAATATAATTTAATTTACAAAAAAATTATGAAAAACATAAAGTGCTCTATATCATATTATAATTGTTCTCTACGCTCATTCCAAATCAATTTAACACAGTTCAATATACAAAATTTAAAAATCATTCATTAACATAAATAAAACAGAATGAAGAGAGAGAGAGAATTTTTTTTGCCCAAAAGTTGGAGAGTTAGTGTGACTTCCCATGCCTCCCTCCCCCTCTGCCCCTATTTATGTGTGTATTTTCAAAATCTAATTAGTATGTATATGTACTATATTTCTTTTTCTATTCAATACAAAGTTTATGTTCCTACCTTTTCATCATCATTAAGAACCTTAATTCCCCAAGTGTCATCTTTTAAACATAGGCTTGTCCTTAGCATGTCCTCTATGAACCCTTTCATTCTCATGATGAACCATCGCATTCGTTAATTTTCTGTTTATTCTTTCTTTAATTACTAAATCTTTATTATATAATGCATTTTTGTTGAACATCCATCTCAGTAAAATTAAACGTATTTACCAGAAAAAAATTAATATCATTTTTGACCTACACTACTCACATGGAAGTGTGACTCGTGTAAATAAAAAACCCAAAAAAAGTACTCATCTCCTATTGTGAGTATGCTATCAGGGAGGGTGTCAAACCTTTCATTGCAGCATAACAATATTGATCTCAGCATTGGCCTAGGATTTGCTGCTAGTATTATTATTCCTTACTTTATCCAATTATCCTAGTACTAAAAAACCATTGAGAGATGGCAGACAAAGTATTATCTGTTTGCGGCGAGCCTTCTAGTGTTTTCATCTTTTTAAACCCAAATGAAGGACTTAATATGTAGAATGTGATTTTAGGTATTGAAATGAAGAAGATGGAATAGTGCATGGAACGAAAAGATAAATCTGTCTGAAATAAACAGCCACAAAGTCGGGACCATATGGCAAAATCCTGCCAACTCACTTGTCAAAATCTCATAATTTTGAAAGGTATTAATAACAAATATAATTAAATAAATATATTATCTCACGGAAAAGATACATAGAAATACCCATGGCCCTCTCACTTCCAAGGAGTGTTGGTACCCTTTAGTGACCAAACATAGGTGCGAAACTTGAGCTATGTAGTCCATGTTCGTCAATTATTATTTTAATTCTTTTTTATTTTCATATTTATTTTCAATCATATATTTACATAATAAAATATTTTGCACATAAATTTTTTAAAAAATTTTATTTTTTAACCACACATTCTCAAATAAATCACTGATCAAAACTCTATTTTCTAGAAAATAATGATGTGGGACTGATCAAAATGCTACTAATTTTTCAATAATTGACTTTTTCATTTTTTTCCCCCATTTTCTAATGGGTAAATAGCACAAAACGTCCTTACCTTTCAATGTCATTGTGCAAAACGTCCCTACCTTTCATTTTTTGGCATTTTCACCATTACCTCCCACATTTCATTGCGCAAAAGGTCTTTTTAAACATTTTTTAATAAAATGACGATATTATCCTTCTGTTCAAATGAAACAAAAATAAAATAAAATAAAATAAAAAATAAACAACTAATTTTAGTCATAGTTCTAAATATTTCAAAATATTACAGATAAGTTATAAATTCTCCACCACCATCATTTTCACAACCCCACCAAGCTGCCACCTATAAATCCACATAGCACCACCTTTTGGCTACCACGTCCGCTGGATTCCACCACCACTAGCCTCGCTTCACTTTCCCCAACATTCTCTCACACATTATTGGTCATAAAATATGTCAAAAACAGCCACATTTGCAGCTTAAAATACAAAACTGTCGTATACAACCCTTTACGGCAACCCCAATTTCGACGCCACCCATGGTTACGCACCACCACTGACAGTTATCACTCACCTCGACGAACCTATACATGGCCTCATATCAATCAAACATGCCTC
>CAIGRP010028249.1:0-18586 GCA_903798385.1 Fraxinus cuspidata | reverse complement strand
TCATTGTGCCAATTTTTTCCCTTCAATAAGTACAAGCTAGGTTGGCTGTGATTAAAGAGGGCGTTGGCGTATTTAGGGCACTCGAAAGAATAAGTGGTGTCAACCTAGAAAAATTAGCGATGGTGGATAGTTTTGATGTTTTCTTCGAGTACCAATGGGGTTAAATATACTAAGATACTCTTAAAAGGCAAATTAAGGGTAGACCCTCTTGGAAATGCTAACATTTTTCAATCGAAGGGTAATTTTCGACTAAAATAAATGTTGGAAACTCTATCTTTCTTCTTTTTACGAACCCTTTGGCTTAGTGGCGAAGTTAGAAGAAAATATTGGTGAGGGAAAATTACGAAAAAAATAAAAATAAAAAATTGTGAGGGCAAAAATTGAAAATTACATGATTTTTTTGGATAAAACTAAAAAAAAAAAATCGTAAGTAGAAACTTAAATTCTACATTTAGTGTGGGGGCAACTGACCCCCTCTGTAAATCTGCCCCTGCTTTGGCTTCTAAGCTCGGCCAAAAAAATAACCTTGAAAGGGGGCAAAATTATGTCAAAATTCAATCAAAAAAACTGACAATTAGGGCTCGCTTGGCTTGTGTTTCGATTTTCTATTTTGAGTTTTGAATTTATTTTCTGTTTTTAATTTCTAGAGTCTGGTTTAAGATTTCCAAAAACGCATTTGATTTGTCATTTTTAAAAATAATTTCTCAAAACAAAAAAAACAGAAAATTAAAATAAATTTGATTTGAAATTTTGAAAAATTATTTTATTACATTTATTTCATTAAATTTGATTATTGAATAAAAAAAACAATTTTATGTTAATATATTACCAAGTATTATATACATTTTAAAGTCAGTGAATCTTATAATTATTTTTTCTTACTAAAAATTTAAAATAATAAATTCATTTGAAAATATAGAAAATAAAAATAAAAACTAACACGTGGACTTAAAATATTTTTTTCATGTTCATTCAAATATTTTCAGACTTTTTTATGGAAATAATCATTAACAGTTAGAACTATTTTTATTTTCTATTTTTATAGAAATTTTTTAATCTTTATTTTGTCAGAATTTTAATTTTAACTTTAATTTTTTAGAATTTTAGATTTTATTTTTTTAAATTTATATATTTTTTAGAATTTAGAATTTTATTTTTATATATTGTTACATTTTTTTATGAATTTTATATTTTTAATTTTTAGAACCTTATTTAAATAAATTTTTATTTAAATGCTTGTGTTCTATGTTTGGAGTGTTTTCAAAATTTTCACCGACAAAATATCAAAAATGCATTTTGAGTTTTACGTTATAAATTTATTATTATTTCGTAAATGCATTCTCAGAAATAACATAACTAAATTTTGAGGTCAAGAATACCATTTGGCCAAATCAACCAAACTATTAATGCTTTATGGATATCATTTTAGTACGAAAAATGGTAAATATGAAAAATTCTAGTATTTTTCTGTCAAATTTGATTCCAATTCAACAAAAATAGCTGTCTGTAGAGAAATTAACGTTGTGTTTATCTCTTAATTATTTTTGTTGCCGATCATTCCATATCCATCGCAATATCCACAAACATATCCGAATTTACAGCACCTAAATATAGTAAAATATTTACTTTAAATGGGGCCGCTTTAGCTTGGATTCAAACACCAAGTTAACATCTTCATCTTCATCTCATCTCCAGGAACAGAGAGAGTCAAGAGCAAAGAATTTTACGTTCAATTTAGCTCTTGTTTCTCCCTCTCTACTGCACATATATTAAATAACTTTGTAAATAACAAAGTTTCATTTTTTTTTTTTTTTCTTTCTTTGTCTGTCAGAGATATATCAAGCGAATATCGGCATTTTCTAACATCTTCGGAATTCTCAGATAAGCAACAATGGCGAATCAAGAACCAGAATTTTTCAAGTCTAAGATTACACTATATGTATTGGCATGTTGGATTCTTGCAGCCTTTGGTGGCCTAATGTTCGGTTATGACATCGGTATTTCAGGTAATGTACATAAGACTAAAGCTAAATATATCACAATTCATAACGATTCGAAATTATGAACAATTCCATGAATCCTTCTTTGTCATTCTGGTCTCATTACAGCACATATTTATTTACTTTGTTTGTTGTCGATTAGGCGGAGTTACCGGCATGGATGATTTCTTGATCAAATTTTTTCCGAAAGTTTATGAAAGAAAGCTTCATGCATCAGAAAACAACTACTGTAAATATGATGATCAAATGCTCCAACTGTTCACATCATCCTTGTACCTAGCTGCCCTTGTAGCAAGTTTTTTTGCATCAAAGGCATGTAGAGTATTAGGGCGTAAGCCCACAATTCTTATGGCATCAACATTTTTCATTGCTGGTGCTGCCTTGAGTGCTGCTGCTCAGATGAAATGGATGCTTATTATAGGGAGAATTCTTTTTGGCATTGGGGTAGGATTTGGAAATGAGGTATGTATGCTGAAATTTTTTTTCCTTTATGACATATAATTTTTTTAACGAAATTATTTGGAATTGCACTTCGACTTCGTTGTTTGTTTGTTAAAAAATCAGCAAATGATTAGAGAATATAATGATAGTAATAGTTCTTACCGTCCTAATTACTATAAGATAATCTATTTCTTTGTCTGGTTTGAAGTAAATTGATCTGAGAACTTGAAATGAATATGTGACGACCCGGGCCTCGTGCTTAAGCAGTTAACTTATGTACCATCCACTTTGAGAGAGAATATTTCATCTTACCCTTCACTATTTTTTGTCGCATCCTTCAGAATTCGGACTCAAGACCTCTGCATATGAGAGACTTAAACTGAATCCTAGGAATGCGATAAAAATCCATGAAGGGTAAGATGGATAAGACTTCCCCCATAGCAGACAGTACGTAAGTTAACGGCTTGAACATAGAGGTCGAGTCGTTACAAAATACGTCTGTGGTTATTTTAATATTAATTTATCGGTTCATTGTGAATAATTTTAAGGATACTTCAATATTTAGTGTGACTAATTGTGATTAGTTTTAAACATCTCTTGAAATTATAGTACAATGTGTTATGATAAAATTCCCCTAATGTTGAGTGCATTGAAAATTGCAGGCAGTTCCCTTGTTTTTGACAGAAATTGCACCTGCACAGCATAGGGGTGCTGTCAACATTCTCTTCCAACTCTTCGTGACAATAGGAATTTTTATTGCTAACCTTGTAAATTATGGCACATCAATGGTGCATCCCTATGGCTGGAGACTATCTCTTGGCCTGGCAGCTGTTCCAGCAGTCATATTACTCGTCGGTTCTTTGATCATCACAGAAACTCCATCGAGTCTTGTGGAACGAGGCAAGGAAACCGAAGGCAAGGCAGCACTTCTAAAGATCAGGGGTGTTAATGATGTTGATGCTGAATTTCAACAGATAGTGGCTGCCTGTGAACAAGCGCGCCAAGTTAAGAAACCGTTCAAGAAACTCATGAATCGTTCCAGCAGGCCACCTCTAATTATTGCGATTTTCCTCCAAATCTTCCAGCAATTCACAGGAATTAATGCGATCATGTTCTATGCACCGGTTCTGTTCCAAACTTTGGGATTCAAGACCGATGCCTCTTTATTGTCCTCAGTTATCACCGGCCTCGTGAATGTTGGTAGCACTTTTGTGTCTATTTACGCCGTTGATAAGGTTGGAAGGAGGTTGCTGCTTCTCCAAGCTTGTGTCCAAATGTTTATTTCCCAGGTACATTACCATCCATGTTTTCCTATGAAAAGGGCATTAAATGAGCTAATTCAAGTCAAGTACTAAGTTGTTTAAAAATTCAACTTGATATTATGAAACTCCTCATAAATTATGAGATCAATTACGAGTCGAGCTAGAATCAACTTTTGATAAATCAAACTATAGCGAAAAGCTCGAACAGACATAAATGTAGCTGTTTTATCCCTTTTATCTATTTCTTTATCCTTATCACATGCTTAACTGTCACCCAGTATTCTAGTCCAGGGTTAGAACTAGACACGATAAAGAAGAAAAAGAAGTTAAAATCTTCTCTATTTACACTGTATTGTCAAAAACCTAACTTTGTTCGTTTCGTGTGCAGCTTGCTATTGGATTCATCCTACATTTCCACTTGAAAGAAACAGGTTCACTTGACAGGACTCTAGCAGCAGTTGTCGTAGTACTGGTGTGCACATTTGTGATGTCCTTCGCATGGTCATGGGGTCCCCTCGGTTGGTTAATTCCAAGTGAAACGTTCCCTCTTGAAACAAGAACTGGAGGATTTGCCTTTGCAGTTAGTTCAAATATGGTTTTCACTTTCCTAATTGCACAGGCTTTCCTGTCAATGCTTTGCCATTTACAAGCCTACATTTTCTTCTTCTTCTCTGCTTGGATTTTTGTAATGGGGCTTTTCGTCGTCTTCCTTCTACCGGAGACGAAAGGGGTCCCAATCGATTTGATGACGGAGAGGGTATGGAAACAGCATCCAGTGTGGAAGAAATTCTTCGATGATGAAGGGAATAGGAGTTATGAGCCATGACAACAAAGTAAGTTTGAGATGAAGTTGCTACCGTTCTGAAAAAGTTACTGCGACTAATTATTTTCCAAAAGTTGTAAAAAAAAAAAATTCTTTTACTATTTTTGTTCGTGTGTATATTTAGAAAGTCTTTCTTCTTCATGTTTTATGTTCTTTTCTTTTCCCTTTTCTTATTAATTTTAATAAATACATAACTATAAGCGTAAAATAATTTAAAAATTTTAATTATTGGTTTTAAATTATAAATAAAATATTTTAAGTAGAAAAGTGAGATTTTCGAAGTAACGTGCTTAACATATTGATTTAGATCAATTGGTCCAATAGAGAGTCCAACTCTAGAAAAATTTTAACTCGATTTATTGATCAGTAAACTTGTTGTTTTGACTAAAAAAGCAATGTAAAAGGTGAATTTTTTTAAGTAACTTGCTAAAGCTATCGAATTAGATCAATTGATCCCATAGAAAGTCCAATTCTAGAAAATTATTTAACTCGAAGTATTGATCAAGTAGACTTTGATTAAAAATTGGTAAGGTGTAGATTATTTTTGGTCAAGTTCGACAAAGATAAAAGTTGAGAACACCTTTATTTTGAAAAGAAAAAGAAAAAAAAACTGCATTTAATATCACATTCTATTATTTGAGTAGTTAATTGATCCTCAATATTTAGCTACATAGTTAGCCTTATACATTTCAATACAACCATACATTTATCCCCAACCTATCGTAGATGATTTACTTTAAATTTCAAAATACCATCATGAGTCGAGAAAAAGAAAATGTAACTTTTCAAAGTAAAATATTGAGACAATGTTAAAATCTAACAAAGATTTAGACTCTTCGGAGACATTTGTATTATTTTTATATTTAGAGATCGTTGGTAAAATTATAATACAAGATTTTAAAATGGAAAAATTACAAAATAAATCAGGTACAAAGGGCGTAATTACACTTTGCATACTATGTTTTATAAATGTACATTTTACACTACTTTTTGAATAATGTTTACAAAAAGAACCCTTTACTAAATATAATTTTACAAATATATCATTATAAATAGCTGAAAGGAGAAAAATAAATTTAATTGAGATAACAAATCACACCCTATATTTTACCTTGGGTAATTAGCACAAAACGTTTCCACCTTTCATTTTTATTGTGGAAAACGTTTCTATTTTTCATTTTTTGCATTTTCACATTTTATTGCGCAAAAGATCATTTTCATTTATTTTATCAATTAAAAATTGTTAAATGATGAATATACCCTTCTTTTCAAATAAAACAAAAAGAAAAAGAAAAAATAATTGTAACTATAGTCCCAATTTTTTTAAAAAATGCAAATGAGTCACAAATAAATTATAAAAACGTAATTAGAACATAATGTCCCTGCCTTTCACCGTTATTGTGAAAAACGTTCATACCTTTCATTTTTTTTGGCATTCACCCTTAATTACACATTTGATTGTGCAAACCATCATTTTCATTCAATTTCTCAATAAAGAACTGTAAAATAATGAATATACTCTCTATTTAAATTAAAAAATAATTTCTTTTTAATTTCTAATTCTTTAATAATTTATTTGGGACTCATTTGAACTTTTTAAAAAAATAAATTTTTAAATAATTTATTGGGGACTCGTTTGCAATTTTTTTAAAAAAATTGGAACTATGGTTGTAATTAATTGTTTAGCTTTTTTATTTAAATATGAGGTTATATTTGTCATTTCACAATTTTTATTGAGAAATTGGATAAAAATGATTATTTGCATAATCTAATGTGTAATTAATGGTGAAAATGCCAAAAAAAAAGTATTAACTTTTTTTCAATAATAGTGAAATGTATTGATATTATGTGCTAATTACCCTTTGAATAATTTATTTTGAACTCATTGGTGCTTTTTTATAAAAATTGGGACTATGATTACAATTAATTTTTTTTTTTACCTTCTGTTTTATTTAAAAAGAATGGTATATTCGTCATTTTACAATTTTTAATTGATAAAATGGATGAAAATGACCTTTTGCGCAATGAAAGATGGAAATAGAGGTGAAAATGTTAAAAATGAAAGGTGGAGACGTTTTCCACGATAACAGTGAAATGTATGAACTTATGTGTTAATTACACTTTTGGCTTATGTAATGTTTTACATATTTTTTTTTCTTTAAATGATGCTTTTTTGTGTCAATTGGTCCAATATAAAAGTGAGATTTTTAAGTAACTTGCTTAACATATTCATTTAGATCAATTGGTCCAATAAAGAGTCCAACTCTAGAAAATTTTTTAACTCGATTTATTGATCAGTAAACTTGTTGTTTTGACTAAAAATGCAAAGTAAAAGGGGATTTTTTTTTTTTTTAAGTAACTTGCTAAACCTATCAATTAGATCAATTGATCCCATAGAAAGTCCAATTCTAGAAAATTATTTAACTCGAAGTATTGATCAAGTAGATTTATTACTTTGACTAAAATTTGGTAAAATATAGATTTTTTTTTTTGGTCAAGTTCGACAAAGATAAAAATTTAGAACACCTTTATTTTGAAAAAATTGATCCTCAATCTTTAGTTACAAAGTTAGCCTTCTACATTTCAATACAATCATTCATTTATCCCCAACCTATCGTAGATGATTTACTTTAAATTTCAAAATACCAGCATGAGTTGAGAAAAAAAAAAAGTGAAACTTTACAAAGTTAAAAACATATTGAGACTATCTTACAATCTAATAAAGATTTAGACTCTGTGTAGACATTTGTATTATTTTTAAGTTTAGCGATTGTCGGTAAAATTATAATACAAGATTTTAAAATGGAAAATTTACAAAATAAACCAGGTACAAAGGGTGTAATTACACTTTGCATACTATGTTTCAGAAATTTACATTTGACACTACTTTTTGAATAATGTTTACAAAAAGAACCCTTTACTAAATAAGTTTACAAATATATCATTATAAATAGCTGAATAGAGAAAAATACATTTAAATGAGATAACAAATCACGCCCTATATTTTACCTTATGTAATGTTTTACATTTTTTTTTTCTTTAAATGATGCTTTTTTGTGTGAGATTTACAACTTATATTTTTTTCCCCTAATCTCTAACTTCAAATTAATTAAATTTATTATGATAAGTTAACAAATCATTAGAAAACATTAAAAAAAAAATACTCCATTTGATTCTTCTGAATCAAATAACAATTCTCAATTGTTATCTTCAAATTAATAATTTTTGTACTAATTTATAACAGTGATGTGAATTAGAAATTGAAATTTTAGAGAATAAAAAAAATAGTTAAAATAATTAATGTGTTGCATAACGTAAAATAAATATTTTGATTTGTTATTTTAACCCATTTAACTAACATTTAATGACATGTGTAAATTTTCTAGCAATCTACCTAAAGCTAAAGCCTTTCTATTTAGATATGAAATCAAATTAAAGAATTACAACATTCATTCTCCATGATTTTATTTAAATGGAACTCCTAATTTTAAAGATTTATTACTGATGAGCTCTGTATTTTGTATATTTCCCATTACAAAACCAACTTACTATTGTACAATAAGTTACTGTCACAGACTCACAGAGTGCAAATTTCCCTTTCCTTTTCCATTGGATGGGAGACAGCACAACATTCTTGCTATTCAAATGAGAAATGGATTAAAGAAAATGGTTTTGCTGTTTGTACATCGAAGGTTGGCACCCCAAATAACAGCCCCTCGCAAGTGCCCCTCCCCTCTCTTGTGAGGGGGCTGTCATTGGGGGTGTCAACCCTGCATGTACACATAGCAAAACTCGGAAGAAAAAACCTGCAAAGTCGAATCAAAGTGCAAACAGTTTCATGTATTCTGAATTGTGATGGGCAAATTTACTATTGAAGCACGTTACTAAATAAAATCAACCCTCCTGCTGAAATTCATTTTATCCTCACCTTACTACATTTTACACAACAGTAAATTCAGATCACTCTAACTTGATTAATCACTGGAACTATATAGTAGATGGTATGGATAAAATTTTAAAACAAATTTGGGTGCTATCACTGTAATTCACCATTTCACCACACACAATGGGAGTCTTTCACCTATACAAGAGTACACCTATTCGTAATAATTTTTACTCTTTAAAACCTAAACGTGCTTTGTTGATCAGCAAAAGGGTATAAATCAGTAAAAATAAAATGATCTAATGTACACTCAAGGAGCCAATAGCAGCTGTCAACTTGAAATGTGCAGCTTGAAATGTGCAGCGTTAATCCGAATTGATGATCTAGAAAAGTTCCATCAGTTGATGTGCAACATCTGCATCAGACAATCAAATGTCAAGATAGTAGCCATGACTGATAAAGCATAACAGGAAAAATTTGACATGGAGGAAAAAGGAAATTCCATGAGCACGTATGCAAATCGTTGCGAATTTTCAAATGCTTTATATGATCCATCCACTAACTTAAAACTATCTCAAGTTTTATTCTGTTTGGATTAAAACAATATTAATTGCCGATTGATACAATAAAAACCTTGAAAAACTTCATTTACATATTTTTTAAGAGTCGAGGGAACTAGTCTCTTCATCTGTGGCTTTCAACTTATAAGTACCAAAACTAAAATCAAACTATTTCACACCACATTGACCTTTTTTTTTTTTAAAGTAAATTCTCACAGCTTAAATACAAATTAAGTGTAGATTTCCCGCAGTAAATTTTTACGAAAGTGTTGAACCTAGGAAATGATCCGGAATACAAATAAGTAAACAAACATATTAAGATCATGAATTACACTCAAATTTGAAAACCTACATTACCCCCTTTCCAAAAGCTCCAGATATTCATCAAATATGCCAGATACAAGATAAAATAATGTGATATTCAGCAGGTAATTTATATTGCATACCTTTAAGTACAGATGGTGGCGTTTGGAACTCATGCCAGACATCATTGCACGAAGCAAGATTCATATTCAAAAATTTCGCAGCAAGGTAAGCAGCACCAGCAGCAATCTGGTGTGGTTTGAACTGAAGCCACAGCGAGCTTCTAAGCCTGTAAAAAGAATTTTAGCTTTAGAAAAGCATCAATGGATGAAGAAAGCAATCATTATCGAATTGAGAAACGTAAATGTACATATAAAACAAACCATCTTGAGCAACTCCACAATTGGACTCACAAGTTCTCATGCTGATTATGAATAATCACCACATTCCCATAACAGCCATGAAAAGAACTTAATACCGTTACAGGTTTCATAAAACTAGACAGTAAACATTTCAAGTGATATTTCTAGTATGTAAAAGCAATAAGCAAACCAAAGCAATTTTCCCTTACCAACTAACAAAGCAGCAACCGAGTTGGGAAAAACCCAAGATTCTTCAGCAGAATGTTGAAAGAGTACCCAAATTATAGAAAACATGTTATACCGATCTAGAGAGATATCAAGTTCAAGTTCCATCTCAGCAGCAGTATACCAACTCCATGTCGATTTAAACAAGACATACAAGAAACAGCAACATGTGTTACAAGCAGGTAACCTTGGTGAGCAAGGCCAACATCTCCAAATTTTGAATAAAGCAAGGCTTGCAACAAGCAAACCTATGAACTCTTAAGACATATTGAAGAGTTTTTGCCACCCATAGAATGCCACCAAATCTTCCAGGCAGAGATGCAAAATACGGACTTTGCTAAGTTAATCAATTCGTGATATAAATTAGGATACCATCTGTAATATAAATATACATATAGCATATAAATATGTATATAGTACCTTTACTAAAGGGAAACTCGGCGGATATATCCTAGGGAGGTCAGAAAGTGGACAAATGAGCTTCCGATATGGAAGATCATTGTCAATTCAGAGAACTCATTAGATTTATCATACAAATATTCAGATTTATAACAATAGAAAAAGAAGCCCACTAGGTTATTTATTTTTAGTAAAGATTGTTCTTAAGAAAAGCCAACACTAGAAGTCAAGAACGGGAATATAGCCTACAGGAATAAAATAATTATTGGATTCTAGCTAAGAACCACAAGGCTGTTAGAGCTCCATCCGAGAAAATAACTTTGAATGAATAATGTCAAGGGAAACTCATCCACTTTGCTCCTCCCTGCACATTCCTGTCTGAATACTGGAGATCATCTCCTTTTTGTCATAAAAAGATAAGTGGATTCAAGGCAATCTTACATGCATCCCAAGGGTCCCATAGAACTGGAGTTACTGTCTAATCTAAAAATCTCTAAATTAATAATATATGCAAGAAAGAACATACTTATAATAGCTAGTACTGTAGATTAAATAATTAATATCAAAAATATTACATGTATGTAAAAATTTGAAGAATTCAGGTCATTCCATAATATAATAGAGATCTCGATATGTGCAATTTTTATTTTTATTTTTTTGGATGGGGATGGGGATGAGGAATATCATTCCTCCTGAATAGGATCCAGCTTGTAGGTAACAGGTTCAATCTCAGGGTATATGTGAGAGTTAAAAGTGTAAATACAGCTGAAGTGAAACTGACATGAATTACAGAGAAACAAAAACCATAAGCATTGTAGGGAAGAATGTATAATAGCCCTCCTTTGCAAAATAACTAAACCCTATGTATTTTGGAAGAAAAAAAATTCAGAGTCAAACGTAGTAAACTGCTAACTTTTTATGCAAACAGTGGACAACAAACATATTTTAACAGAAAACTCATGAAAATACTCGTGTTTGAAAATAGGTAGTACAACCTAGTAGGTTTTAAAAGAGTCCATTCATTAGATTGAATCATGATGAGATCTTTCAATACGAACTTTAAACAGAGAATACCAGAATGCTCAATCATGTCATCAGAAGCATTTCCCCATTACCTCCCCATCTTACTGTCCTTTCCACGTGAGGGAGGAATTATATCTTCCTGATTAAAATTTCTTATTTCAATTCTCCAAGTTCACTGTCTGTCTCTCTCTCTCTCTCTCTCTAAGTTCTTCTTTGTTCCAAGATGTGGACGTGAAGGTGGATAGGTGGCTTTAAAGCTTCTTTTCTTGGTACATGAAAGAGAGATCACATATCAATCTTGGAAGCATGTAGCTGGCTGATATTTCAAACCAAAAATCTGCAATGTATGATTGCGATGTAAATAAAAACGAAGAAAGCAATTTCGAAATAGCGTCTAGAAGTGGAATACAGGTACTGGTCTGTGGAGTTTTATAATCATGTGACTTGGGTAGCGCTGGGGCTCCTTAGGCATCAGTTGATTGGCTGCTGACCAATATTTGGAAACCAGGGTTTTTCTTTTCTGGAAGGGGGTAATAAATGAATGCTGTAGTTGGCGAAATTTTTAAAAACCAACATTTGTCAAAACCAAGAAAAGGAAACCAAATGCAGTCACCACGTGCAGCAGATGGGTTGTTTATAAAATAGCTGATATGCTAGGCAAAAATAACTCAGCAAAAGCCTTCACAAATTTTCTGCCCTACTCATCGGTATACCATATGGAACCCAAGTGAACAAGCAAAGACATATCCAGCATATGTCATTCCATTTAAACAAAAATCAGAAAGGGGAATGAAAAAATAGTTCTGAAGCATCTGTTACTATCTTCTATAGCCAATGAGCATGTCTTAAGGTGTCATCATGGAAAAAGGCTTCCAAATGATATCGATAGTTCAACTTCAGAAGAAAAACAAAACATTTGATGAACAGCACATCAACCGCCAGCTAAAAATATCATACAGGTGTGCACGCTAATCCTTTTATAAGCCCTGCAATTATATGCCAATCCAAAAACATCAATATCCAAGCCAGAATGATTGCTCTAACAGACAAGAAAGATATTAACACGGATAACAAGCAATTCCGAACCAAAAAGGAAGAAGCAATCTCAGACTTATGGTCCTCTAAAAACTGCAAAGATGACACCAGTTCGTAGATCAATTGTTATACAAATGCTTGATTGTCCAAATCTCAATTAAAAAACAACAATCATAACAGAAGATGGTTCCCAAAATCCTACAAAATATTCCATGCTGAAATACTATATTTTTATGTTTTGATGATATACAGTGCACATACATTAGAAAGTAGCACCCGCCAAAGAACATGCTGGAACTTACCCTTCACTGACCAAATTCAGTGCCAGAACCACCAAAACTGATTGTGAAAATCCTAATTTTTCAAGAGTGGATGTAAGAGAGTCATATGGATGCTGCACATTGAGCTCAAAATTCAAAGTTGTCAAAATCAATTGCTCTGCCTCAAATATTCTCGCGCGATACTGCTCAAACCAATCCTGTTCAGAAGTAAAACATTCAAAAAGAACGTCAGACGAATGGTGTGCACATGCACGCATACACAAACCTGTGAAGGGTGTCGGGAGGGGGGCGGGGGGGAGAGAGAGAGAGAGACTAACAATAGGGAGCAAATATGAGAGAAGAGTGAAATCCTGCTTGTGCAGAAGTTCACACGATGCTTTTAGCACATCATTGAGAGGACGAGCTGTTTCCTCAGACTTTGCAGAAAGGAAAAGAGCAGCAGTAGCAATTAACTGTATCAATATCGAATTGAATAATTAGCTTTTAGTGATAGAGAAACAGCACGTTTTCAACAAATACGGGATACTACTTTACATCAAGGCCAGAATGCAGCAATGCGATCATCTTTCAGAAAGAGTTGCAACTCTTCTCTAAATATAATGTCTTCTTTGCATACATATAATAATATACAGATTCTACAAAGTAATAACACATGGAATGTGATCTTTTACATATAACAGTTACTTGTCAAATATGTACCAAATTATAGAAGCTCCGGAACCAAAACGCTGTCTGTCGACTCATGAGCAACTGGTGATAAGATGCATTTTAAATACGAAGCAGTAGAACTAGGAAACAGGTTTGAACAATGAAACCATACTTAAATCAATAGCATACTCAAACATTGTTTGCATGTAATATGATTCTCCTCCAGCACTCACATTGCACAGTTAAAAAATTTTCTGTTATCTTTAAATCGGATGATTCAGTTTTACTTTCTAAGCAACAATTTCAAACAGAATTCCAATAAAAACTCAAAAATAAGATTTTTTTTTTTTTTATATATATACAAACTTACAAATCTATCGTGAGAGGCATGAGAGCGACGAAAGAAGAATCGATGGCAAAGAATCATGGCAGTTCCGATGGTGGTTTGTGGCCTGCAAGGACAGACTATTATCTCAAAAAACTAATCTCAAAGAAAATATGGTGCAAATATTTTCACAACCACACTATAAATAAAAAATAGAATTACAGATAAATACATCTTTCAGTAAACATTTTTATATCTCAGTATACATTCATATGTATCAAGTAAAAAATTGCAAGATAACTTACAGATCAAGACGAACTCCAAGATTTTGAAGAAATGCACAGTATGAGTATCGCAAGTGAGTCTCTTGCAGTGAATCAATACCATCTTTCCTTGACGGTGAGCACCTCTCAATCTCATCTCTCGACAGAAAAACCACGATGTCGTCATCGTTGTTCTCATATTTAGATCGGCTGCGTTTGGAGGTAGTAGAAGCATAGGCACCAGAAATATCAGGCCTGGTAGAAATTGTAACAGCCGAACTGATGTTAAACGTCAAAGGGGCGCTATCTTGACCATTACAGTATTTGGGAGGCACGCAATGGAACAGATTGGCATGGTTTAAAAGACCATTATAATATGTGTTTTGTTGTTGATGGGGTATCCCAGTGTTTCCCCAAGATAAATCAGAAAACTTTCTCCTCTTTGAAGAAGGTTCAATATCAGGACAAACATAATTATCAAAATTGGAGCTCTCCCGAAAACGTCTAGAGAAATCCTGGATATAATCATGATTTCTTGAATGGTCAAAACTTCCGTTATATTGGAGGTTATCATTGCTGTAGTCGTATTTAGTAGAAGTTGCCCTAGTGCCCATGTTATGGTTTCTACTATAAGACGACCTACAACCACCGTGAAAGGGACCACCTTGCGAACGATGAGGCCGTGCAAGAGACATAGTTTCTGTTCAATTCACCAAAGCAGGAAATAGCTGTTAGAATATTCAAAAACTGTACTGCGTTATGCAGAAAAAAGTTGTGTTCTGCAAGAACTTAGAGTTTACTGCACCATATAAACAGGACAGGGTCAGTCTTTGAAAAATGTTGTCAGCTAGGCAATCAAAAACTAATTTAATTACCAAGAAGTTACAGAAGATTCCAAGAAAATAGTTTCAAACAAAAGTAAAAGAAAATAAAAAACAACTCTTGTAACAATCATTCAGAGGTATACATTTTTTCCACATTGTATTCCTTAAATCCTTACCCAATAAAGAAAAACTTTGTAAAAACACACTAAGTTGCGGTCGAAGAGAATTTACATTCTATTGTATTCAATGAAGCTTTGATTATAGCTACATGATGCAATTCATTAAACCAAATTTACTATATCAACTGCATTGGAATATGAAATAATTTTCACAAATCATCAATACCACATTACCTAAACTTCATATAAGTGAAACAATTGAAGATGTCGGAACAACTCCACACAAATAAATTAATAAATAGAATTAAATTACATAGGCGCCTATGTCCATCACGGTAAAAGTAGAAAATAACTATCGTAGAATTGACACGCACAAATTAAAAAAAAAAAAAGGATAAATATTCAGAGACGAAAATTACTGCTTACATGACATAAACCTTTTGAAATTCATTAAACTAACAATAGACTACTATATAAGAATTTAATTACAAATTCATCTGCGTTTACTCATTAAAATAGGGAAACGATTTACTAAACAATTCAATTACAAAACGATCTTAATTTTTAAAAAGAGGAGAACGATTAAATTTATCTAAATACATTAATAACAAATTGATCAACATTTTCATGATAATAAAAAACAAAAAGAAATTTTTTTTATTAGATAGCAGATACAGCAGATCGAACGGCACCGTTCTTGATCTAAAAAGATCGCTTGCAATTCGAAACAAACTTACAAATTTCCAATATAGGAAAAATTTGTTCTTGATCGCGGCTCTAGGGTTTCGTAATGGAAATGAAGGAAGGGGAGAATGTAGAGAGAAAAAGTAACGGTGAGAATAGGAATATCCAAATTAAATGGGATAAAATTGGTATATATACAAATATTATGTATAGTGGGCAAGCTAGTTTTTAACTTTTCAAAAATGGAAAAAAAAAAAGTAATTATTTTCAACTTTTCATTATAGCCATTGTTTGATGCACACTATTTTCAAAATTCATTATTTCAATACTTATTTTCAAGCACACATTTTTCAATAAAATATTACAATCAAATCTAAAATTTTCTTTATTTTTTAATCACATATTTTCCATCACATTACATCGTAAAATACATTTTTTTCTCAATAGTGTGCATCAAATACCTCCTCTAATTGTTCAATCAATCCTCGCGGATGGACACGGAGGAGAGGTGGTGACCGTCCCACCAATATTTTGAATTTTTTTGAGTTTCGTCCAACCTCCTATGAGAAATTTTGTCCATGTCATTGTCAATTGCATAAACTTTCTCAATAAACTAATGTTTGATTATCGTAAAGTTGAAAATAAAATTTAACTTCACAAGTTGAAAAGATATCCCATTTCAAGTGAAGAGATCATAACTTGGTCAATTCTTGATTTTTTATTTTGATTCCTAATTTTTGTTTGAATTGGTTTAGGAATCTTTGATTCCAATTCGAAGGTTCGGNATTTAACTTCACAAGTTGAAAAGATATCCCATTTCAAGTGAAGAGATCATAACTTGGTCAATTCTTGATTTTTTATTTTGATTCCTAATTTTTGTTTGAATTGGTTTAGGAATCTTTGATTCCAATTCGAAGGTTCGGCTCCCATTAAAATGCCACCCCTACAATTGGGTTTCGTTTGATTTGAAAATTTAAATATAAAAAAGTTCAAGCCCCCTCTCCAAATTGCTTATTCATGGATGTGCCCCTGATCGAGTTGTAAACAATTTCTACAATTGGATATTGGCTGAAAACTAATTCAAAGGTTAAGCACTAACTTGCTGAAGAGACAATAAATTAAAGACTACTTGCGCAATTATATTGTAAATTTGTAATTCGAGAAAGAAATTGGAATGAATTTGGCTGGTTGGGTAAAGCCTCGTTATCCACGATTTGCATTTGTCACGCAACTGCCTAGCCTCATTTTTTGACCAACCCTGCGATTTCCTTGTCACCTCTAATTTTTTTTCTTTCTTTTGTCACTCCCACCAAAAACCATCTTGTTTTTTTTGATACAAGGGTTATTTATTTGAATGATCAGTTTGTTAAGTGTTACTATTTAATAATTAAATTTAAAAATGTATCTTAATATTCATTTAATTTTGTCAAGTATTATTATTTCAAAATCGAACATAAAAACATATCTAAATGATTACGAATTATGCACCGTATTAACTATCAATCACTGAAGTAAAAAAAATTAATTAGGCTTAACAAACGGCGTCGATTTGAGTGATGAATGGATAACACAATGCATTGTTTAGTGATCATTGAGATATCTTTTCAAATTTAATTATTAAGTAGTAGTAGTAGTAGTACTTGACATAGTTCAATGATCATTGAAATACATTTTTAAATTCAGTTATTAAGTAGTAGCATTTGCCATTGTTCAGTGACCATTAAGATATATTTTTAAATTCAATTATTAAGTCCTTCGAATCGACCTTTGTAAAAGAAGAAATCAAAGAAAATCAAGGGAAAAGAGATGAAATAAAAAATTGATGATCTATAAATCAAAGAAAAATAGAACTTTTGTTGATCTTCATTTTGAAATAAATGGATTACATTAGTCTTTAATTGAATTTTTTGTTGTCCAAATAGAGGATATACAATGCTAGATTGGCTCAGAATGATTTGTGGAGTCATTAAATCATCGATTAACATATCCCCTTCATCAGCAACTACTGCTTCATTACCTTGAGTTGCCGGATAGTTAAGTTCATTGGTCATTTCTTGTTTCTATTTTTGGTATTTTGTTGTTGTGCTTTTTTTATTTTTCTTTGTCTATGATGAGAAGTATGTTTGATTTTTGGATCAACTGTCATCATTTCACAGTATCTCGAACTTTGCATAAAAAGCCTAAAAAAGAGATGGTATGAACACTAAAATAAATTGACAGAGAAAACTTAAATAAAAGTACAATTTTTTTTTAATAGTGCCAAAGTAACAGAGGTCGATTTGAGTTTCTTCTTTTTTTCCCTTTATTTTTCTTTAGTTACTTGTTTCACAGAGGTCGATTTGAGGGAAAAAATTATTACTACTTAATAATTGAACTTAAAAATGTATTTCAATACTCGTCGAACTATGTCAAGTGCTATTACATATTAACCGAACTTAATATATGTTCATAGTCATTGAACTATGCACTATGTTACTCATTCATCACTTAAATCGACATTGTTTGTTGAACGTAATGGATTTTCACACTTGAGTGATGGATGTATAACACGGTACATATCGACTTGAGAGTGATGGATGAATAATGCGGTACATAGTTAAGTGACTATTGAGATATATTTTTAAGTTCAGTTATGAAGTAATAACACTTAACAAAGTTTAATGACTATTGAACTTTGTTAAGTTCAATTATTAAGTAGTAACACATGACAAAATTCAGTCACCATTCAATTAATTAACCTTTTGATACGTAGGACTAGGAGAATAGAAAAATCAAAACAAAGAGTTCATCCATAAGATTATCCATGCATTTTCAATTTAGCCCCGGTATGGTACAGCCAAAAAAGTGAATTAAAATTTAATTCTGTAGTTGATAATTAATTTTAATCATATATCATGAATTTCACAATTTTCCAGGTATATATTTCATGAACTTTTATCAAAATTTATTAAAGTTTACTTTTCATCCAAACCAAACCGGGACTTTGTTTTTGGAATGTGACTCGACACTTTTATGACACAACTTTGTAATAGCTATGAATGACAATAAGAGTATGTTTAGCAACATGTTTATAAAAATCTAGGTTAAAAAATACTTTTTGTCAAACTATCTTTTATTAAACAATTT
>CAIGRP010028246.1:0-13089 GCA_903798385.1 Fraxinus cuspidata | reverse complement strand
TCTAATAACTAGTAGTAAAAATTTGTGAAGTTACATCCTTTGCTAATCAAATGACCCCACAAAACCATAATATCGTGCAGATCCTCAAACCCATTGCTGTATTTGTTGAACCGGCCATTACAATATCTCAAGTATTCTTTCAATAGCGATTAGAACAAAATAGATGAAATGCTTAGCCCTGCAAAAAGTAAATCCGCAATTGAAATGCCACTGAATAGGTGTTACACTACTTTCCATAAAACTACAATGCCAAAAACCAGTAAATACACTACAATCTACTTTATATCACCAGTGTACTTTCCATTTCGAACTCACTAGGTAAGAGATAAACATAACATTAGATCTTAAGCGTGTGCATCTACATTTACAAATGTAAGTACCCCTGAATGTGTAAATGTAAAAATCATGGGCAAAGGTCAAAAAAAAATTTGAGCATTCAATCTGATAAATTCAACCCAAATGTAAAGGAAAACAAAGCAGATAAACTTTAGAGCTACACAAACTTTAGAGCTACACAGAACTCCATTCGTCAAAATAAGCAAATGCCAAAAATTAAAGAAGATTCCTCCTCAAAAACATCCATTTCCAAATCAAAACCCATAAATGAACCAATATCAAAACCATATCTTTTGTCAAATTTCGTAGCTCCCACTGCCAAAAAATTCAAATAGCCAACAAAAGAATGGCAACAACAATAATAATAATAATAAAAAAGAAATATTGTTAAAAGCAAAAAACTCACTTCGCATTTTCATTCGAACCTGCGATAAAATTATTGTTCCTCCAATTTGGAAATTAGGAGTCTTGAATTGTAATGCTTCTAGACAGTGAAAATCCGTGGGCATCTAAAAAGTAAAGGAAAACATGGGGCTTTGTGATGACCGAATAGGGCTTGATACAAGGAACATGTGGCAAGCAACAATTATATCCGTTGAAATTTAAGCTGAATTTGTTGTATATTCATTCAATTCAAAGGTTATTTATACAAGATCTAAATTAATCCCATTGGGAAATCTAACTCATACAAATCACCTACACATTCTAATTCAATATGGAAATCTAACTCATACAAAACATCTATAATTTTTAAATCTCCCGTCAAGTTGTTGCCAAGATAATCCACTTGCCCAATTCGGATAATTATGTCTAGAGTTATCCACTAGTAACTGAATTAAGGGATAATTAGGTCCAGTAAGGTCCAAAAATTGACTACTACCCTTTCATTTTTAAAACTTCCATTAACCCTATAATATACGTTCTCTCATATGAAAAATGAATACAATTCAACCAGAACCAAACCCTAAATCAATGATTTTTCTCTACCAATTTCGGGCGATTTCAGGTGATTTTAATGATTTTGGTCAATAATAGGTGGTTCTCTTTAAGTTTTTGATCAGCCATCGTCAAACCCTACCTCTCTCTGTTCATTCCATTCAAGGTCAGGATTGGAGTTTTGTTAGTTTTTCTGGTAAATTCTTTTAACTTCTCTTGTAATTTTATTTTTATGAAGACAATGATTAGAAATGATGTTGTTTTAGGACTTCTATTGAAATTATGAGATACTTTCCTTGGCAAGTATTCAAGAAAGATTGGCAGTGACATTAATGACAAAACTGGCAAAGCGGGTAGGAAGAAGGGTAGTGAATAGTGGCGAAATAAGGAAGAAGGATAGTGAACGGTGGTGGAATAATGGATTTGGATGCAATGCCCGATGCATTGAGGTCTAAAGTGGCGAATTTTGCTCATCGATGCGGATTCATCGAGTAGCCTACGCTAAAGCCCAAGTTGCCCCATTCTACTCCCCTGCCTTGGATCCACGTAAATGTACGTAATTTTTTGTAATAGAAATGTTTCTTCTCCCTCCCAATTTTTTCTTTAATTGAATGTTTTTTAGAATTATGTCTCTAATGTAGGGGTTGAAACTTTCACTCTGTTGAATCGACTTTGCATGTTTAATGGATATTGGGGAATTCTAAATCTGCTTTGGAACAATCCACTTAACTTTAGACAAAAGACTTGATGAATCCCTCTTTCTGCTGGCTGCAAATGAAGGGTGGTTGCCACTTTAGTCCTTGAAAATTTTAGTCTTCTCATATATCTTTCAATGTGTGTAAGCTACTATTGGCATTGACATTCTGCTTGTTGGAGGCTTTCTTACATGTATTGTTGGTAATTGCACAAGAACAAAGTGAGAAAATCACGTATCATGGTTTGATATCTATGCTGATTTTTAAAGTTCTGTCATGGTAGTGTTATGAGTATGGGGACTAATTCTAGAAAACAAAAATGCTTCACAACTATTGAAGTAGAGCCATCAAATGAGTTAATCAGCTATTATAGCATGAGAATAGAAATCCTTTGAGAGTAGAATTTTGGCATGTTATACCTCAAACTTGAACTAGCTTAACTACAAGTAGTGTGCAAATGGTATTGCAAATAAATGTTAAAGTGGCTGGAGGTGTGTGCAAAGTGAAAATTGCTTTATATCAAGATGATTTTCTTTGTCTTGTACGAATATGATTATAGACATACTTTTGTCAACAAGAAAATCTCCATCATACTATTTTTGCCACTTTTTTTTATTGAATTTCGTCACTTTTGAGTGTTTCACTTTTTTTGTGCAACTTTTTTTTTTATTTTTGTAATTTGTGTCACTTTTTTAAATTTTTGTCGCCTTTTTGAGTTTGTCACTTTTTTTATTGTCTATCACTTTTTAAATTTGTTTAACTTCTTTTAATTTATGTCACTTTTTTGAATTCTTCACTTTTTAAAATTTCAATCACTTTTTTGAATTTTTGTCATTTTTTTTAGTACAGTCACTTTTTTTAGTCACCTTTTGATTTCTACCACTTTTTTTATTGACAAACATCAATTTTAAATAAAAGTGACAATGTATGTCATTTTTTAATTAAAAAGAGTGGTACTTAACTTTAAAAAGTGGCATTGTGTAACTCTTTTTTATTTAAAAGTGACAATTTTTATAAAAAAGTGACAATATCACTTTTTATATTATACATTATTTTTTACTTCCAAAAATTTTTTCATATGATTTTTCACAAGACCCTTAATTTTAAGGGTATTTGTGTAAGTTGCCCCTGAATTAACCCCATAGCCTAATACTCATACGCTTAATAGAAGCCCAACAACAAAAGGCTCATATGCAAAAAGCTTACACGGAAATAAAGTGCAAAAAAATCATGATAAGTGCATTTTATGTCCTTACTCGGGTTTATATTCTTATTTAATTATATATAAATTGAGCGATCATTTACTTAATTTGTATATATTATGTTAATTATTGGAAATATCCCAACACGATACAATTGTTGTGAAAAAAAGGCTATTTGAAGCTTAATTGGAGTTGATTTGAAGCACTTGAAGATTCATTGGATTGCAAGTGATCAATTGGAAGTATTAATGGAACATTAGAAAAACTCATAGATCTTGAGAGTTAAATCGACCTTCAAAAAGTTTGAGAATTAAATCGAAAACTTTTGAAACTTGCCTCGGATCAATTATTAATGATTTTGGAATGAAGATGACTAAATTACAAATATTAGAACATGAATGACTAAACTTACATGAAAAAGGGAGTTCATTTGAAAAAGGGAATTGTTTTATTTTATTTCTCAAATTCTTTGCGAAAACCAATTTCAACAAGGATTTTGCTTAAATCTTGTCCTACAAATACATACATTAATCTAACAATTAAAAGAGAATTGTAGGATTTCATTATACAGATATATATTCAATCTGTGACTTGGGAAATTCATCAAACATATAGTATAAAAGCAAAAGAGTCTCTTGGGACAAAACATACATATCAATAACGAAAAAAAGAGCCCAAAAGGAGGGTTTCAAGGATTTTACAAGAAGAGGCGGAATCTTGGAGCAAGATATTTATCTTTACCCATTTTTCTTTAAAATTCGGTGAAGTACATTATTCTTTTTTGTTTTATTCATCTCCCATGACGTGAAATTAAGTAATTAGTTAGGATGAATGATTGTAATCTAGCTTTGAACCTTAATCTTAATTTTAAAAAATTTAAATCTCTAGTTGATGTATCTTTACTTCTATTCACTACAACAAAGGCCTTTTGCAACGTTCAAAAAATGTTGCTGGAGTCCTTTTGAAATGTTCGGACGTATGTTGCAAAGTTCGATGTTGCCATGAAGGATACGACAATGTTTTTGAAACGTTGCTAATAACCTTTTCGCAGTATTTTTTGAACGTTGCTAATAACTTTTTGCAGCGTCTTTTGAATGTTGCCATATGTTTTTTTTTACAACAATTATGCAAATTGATTGGCAAAATTGAAAATGACTCTTTATGAACAAATTTTGGAATTGCATAAAAATTGATAATTTCATTACAAATTTTTAAATCAATACACTTGAATATTAGAATGTGATACAACACCGCCTAAATAAAAAGGAGTTTCAAAATGAAATAAAATTCTGAAACATCGCAAGCTTGCCATAATTCAATTATTGATGCCTTAACTAAATAAAAAGGAGTTTCAAAATGAAATAAAATTGTGAAACATTGCAAGCTTGCCATAATTCAATTATTGATCCCTTAACCTCTCAAACTTCAATTATTGATCCTGAAGAATCATGCCTTGCATCCAATTCATCTTTGACACTCTTTTGAGCTCTTGATTCGGGCTCTTGAACCTAGATAAATGAATACAGTAGAAGCATGATAATCATGAATCCCAATATATTACAGTATCTTTTCCACAGGATGCAGCTATTTAAAAAAATCAATGGAACAGTAGCAAATTGTTGGTTGACTGAATTTCCAATTATAACAAAATATCTGAAAAGAAAATCTGAATAGCAAAGATGATGGACCAACCCAAGTTCGACATTGGCGGCAGCAAATAGTTGTCACAAGTATATATATGCTACCTTATTCTTAGCTTACCCTTTTGAGTTCGTTCTCCTACACCAGCAAAGACAGAGAAACCACCTGACAAGGAAAACAAATTGCAAAAATCAGAGCTTTATGCAAGCCAGGGCTCTATGAGATATAATGCATGGAATAAAAAACTGATCATGAGCTTTTGCAACATTGTTAATCAGTTTTATGATACGTACAATTTTTCCTACACCAGCACCACCAAAAAGTCCAATCTTTCCTCTTCTTTGGTATGGTGCAAGAAGGTTGACAACCTTATATGACAATTCAACACAGAAAATTGGTGACCAACATAAAGAGAGATGAACTATGATAAATAGCAGGTGAACAAGAATGGAAGCCATCAAAGTACAGATTGGACCTCTAAGAAAGTACCTTGATACTAGTGACAAGAATTTGCTGTTCAGTTGCTTGCTCCACAAAGGATGGAGCTTCACGATGAATTGGCAAGTAGTGATGAGTTTCTGCAGCACCATCCCTTTGTTAGTAAAGACACAAGCCTTCTATAGTCACTTAAAATAGTATGGATCATTCAGAAGTAACGCCACATACTAATATCGCCTTTCTCATCAATAGGCTCTCCAATGACATTCATGATACGGCCAAGAGTTGCTCTACCCATAGGCACCTTTAATGAACTGAAGAGAAACAAATCACCATCATATGAAAAATAACACTCTTAGAGGACATAATCATAAAAACCTTCAGAAATCAAAGTAAGAACTATCTGAGTAATATTCACCCATCGCAACAAGAAATTCTAGCCATATTTGAGGCTAACATCATCAAGTCTGCAAACTGTTTGGAACAGAAAAGCACATGGGATGTCAAGATCTAAACAGCTATCGGATATATCTTCAAAACACCTTAGTCAATGGAGACAAGAACTCACCACCATAAGACTTCAACAAAAACAACAAATATTACTCCCTCTCAATTAAAATGAAACCATTTTAGAGATGCTGAAGCCAACCATGTCAATCATAAATCCTGACATTGCTTTTAAAAAGGAAAATGTAAATGTCATTTGAAAAGTTACAACTTTACACAAGAAAATTGATCCTTTAGCAACATGACCCAAATTTTATGATTTACTTCACAAAATTCAAAGCTCAAAATAAACCCAAGTTCGAGTAACTGAAACAGAGAAAAACCATGTTGTGCCTTGTGCCAACAAACAATTTGATTGAACAGAACAATCAAACATAGAAAAGAAATTAAGCTCAATCACCAGCTAAAAATTCAGTGAGAATAGCTACAAATTAGAGATTCTTTAGATTATTACTTTCCAGTATGAGCAGCAGTAACGCTCCTGGTATATACTAAAATAATGATATTCAAAACTGTTTATGCTCCAAGTAAATCCCAGTAAAGAACATTAACTAAATCAATGATTCACGCCCATTTGACAAAGAATTCAATTGTAAATTCTCAATAAATAACATAGTTTCTCCTCCTCGCAATCTCTAGTCTTCGTAGTAACATAACCCCATTGGCATCGTCCTTAAAAACCTTAATCCCCGCATTTGGGGAAATTTTATTATTTTTAAATGGATTAATTGGCTTTCATTAATCGAGGAAAATCTCACTCTGCAGTGATGTTTAGTATGTCATTTCTCACAAATTTAAGTTTGGAGTCTTGCTCACATGAAATTACTAGCACTTTTCACACATAAAACACTTATATTTTTTACTCCATTTAAGCTTCATCTGAGTATGTGGTAAATTTTTTCAATTCATTGATTATGTTTTACTTGTGAACAATTTCACTTTTTAGTTAACATATATGTTGGAGTGCGTGTCATGATTTAAAAAAACTATATTTCAAAATTTCCAAAAATAAGATGCTATTTTTGTTAATAAGGTTTCGCCCGCTTCACACTGAACCATTGCTCGAGCGCTAGAAGCAGAAGTTTTTTCACTCACCTAGAGCTCGAATCTCGCTCGAGCGACGGGTCAATTTCTAAATTAATTCGTCCCATAATTCAATTTTCCACATTTTCTCTCCTCTCTCGCTATTTTCTCTCACAATTTCTTGGAACCCATCTCAATTACTCGATTTCCTTCACTTATTGAACGTCATGTATCAACATTTTGGTTGCATAATCTAAAATTATCATCAAATTTCCACGAATTTTGAAGGTAAAACAGAAATCCCTACCATATGCATTTTTGGATTTTTTGGGGGGGTTTTTTGATTTCTTTGTAATTCTTGCATCAATTCATACATATACACTTCAAGTTTAGGTGATGCTAATGTGTTATGATGCCTAATTGCATCATTTATCTCCAAAAATTTTCGAGTTTGAAGCTTAAAATCGCTATTAAGGTCCTTCTCTTCTTTTTTTCTTGAATTTGATTTACTTTTTATAGATGATGGGATAAGATTAGATGTTGGCTTGATGGTGTGTTTAATATGGTAAATGTTTCTTGGTTGGAAGCTTGTTGTGCATTAAGAAGTTGTCACGTGTTCGATAAAATGACACATTGATGGTCCTCATCGATTCTTCGCATCACATTTCATGAACATTTTACATTTTCTCACTTGCACACACTTTGGTCCTTTGATTACACTTTTGGAGAAGTTTGCTTTGAATTTAGTGTGGACGCAATACCACAAACAGTTGCCCTCCGTTCATACGACGTCAAGGCACTGCGTCACGACATCAAGGCACCGCATCAACTGGGCAAGGCGCCGTGTCACAATGGCAAGGTACCATGTCTCCCCTGCGTCCATGTCTCACGTCACTTAGTTAGTTACCTATGTCCACTAGTTATCTAACGTCATTTTACATGCATTGGACAATTTTAAATCTTTTTGTGTGAATTGGATAGTTTTGCTTTGTTTTACGAGAAATAGGCAATTTTGCATCAGTTTGCGTGCTCATGACATGTTTGCCTAGATTTTGGTGTATGTGGGCAACTTTTGTATCGTTTAGCATGTGTATGGCCTATTTGCCTTGTTTTACATGCATTCTTGCATTAGTTAATTTTTCATCGCGATATATAATTTCATTAGTTGCATCTATTGATGTGTTTGTATTGCAAACTTGTCACACATGCCGCCTAGAGAGCTAGGACTACCACACATACATCCAGTGCTTCGACTTCTTATAGTAGGACTATATTCATCTCATCTATTGCTCCGGATGTCTTTGGAAATTAGTTTTCCTTGCGCCCTATACTGGTCGAGTATGAGGTAATCATTTATGTTGCCTTCACTCGCGTAGATGGGAGCTTTTATTTGTTGAGTTGTCTCCACCGCCTAGTCTCCTTGTCCAGAAATTTTATGCTAATATTCACGATATTAGTGGGTTGAGTTTTAGGGTCTTTCTTAGGGGTATGATACTTAAGATCAGTAATGATATCATATCTAGTATTATCCACATTCCCCGGGTTGTCCACCCATTATTCCCATGTTTGTCAGTTGAGACCCTTCCCGTGGACTCTCTTGTCCATTCAACAGGGGGTTCGACTGCAATTCATATTTGATCCTATCCAACTGACCTATATATTTTGTTGCGCATTGTTCGCACAAATTTGTTGCTAATTTCCCATACATCTTCCTTACCCATGGATAAGGCCAAATTTCTTTATGCTCCTTTACATGGCGACTCAATAGATCTTCCTACTTTCATATGCCATCAAATTTTACTGACCTTTCGTATGATTGGTGGTCTTCCATATGCTTGTCTGATTCATGAGCTCGTGATAGGTCTTGGGACTAACTTTCCAGATGAGACTACATGAAGGTTTTCCAGGCCTATTGCCCATACTACTATTTCAAATAGTAGATTTCATGCTTCTTCGGAGCTAGCTGAGCCCATGGATACGATTGTGCCATTGATCCAACTGGTGATCTACTTTCTGTTGATCCATCTGATATTCATCCATCTCGATTTCCCATTCCTACTTCTACCATTGACATTCCATTGTCTTTTAGTTCTGCTCTATCACCACCACTTGCTGATCCTATTCCACCATCTACTTCTATTTTTGTTGATCCTTCAGCACCACTTATAGGATAGATGTCTATGTTGATCGAGCAGCAGGCTCATATGATGGTGGAGATTACACACCTGAGAGCCACCACTAACCACCACATAGTAGAGTTCACTACAATTTGAGGTACAATCGGCTATCTTCAATGGGGATTGCATTGGATCAGGAAACATAAGGATGATGATGGTGATTTCGATGAGGGGACCGATGGAGATAATGCTATTGCTGATTAGTTGTTAGGTAGCCTTTTGTCATTTGTGACAAAAAGGAGAAGTAAAATTAAATTATGATGTAGATGTATATGGTCAATTTTGTCTAGATGTTTATATTTCCTACTTAGATGGATTAAGGTTTGATATTTGGTGATATTGATGTTTGTTTTTGGTGTATTGATTAACACTGATATTGCATCTTAATTTTGCTAGCATGATTTTGAGCTTGTTGATAACTATCTCAACAACATTTATTCATTTTACTGTTACACGTGCTTTTACACTTGGTACATGAGTTGTTATGTCAAGAAACTGGTTTGACAAGAAAAGAAACAGCAAGCTTCAGTTGAATCAGATAATTTTGGGTAGTTTAATTTAATTTTCTTTGATTTGTAACATATGTTTTGTCATAGAATACCAAAGGGAAGAGTTTGTTAGGTTTTATAGTTTTTTGCAACCTTTAGACAAAAATATGGTTGTAAAAAAGTTTTAAAAGTAAATGAGTAAATTGTTAGGTTGTATAAATGGTTTGGGAGTCCTTGTGTTTGGTTATAGAACAAGAAGAAAAAGTTGTCGGATTTTTGCTAGGCTACCGCCAAGTTGTTGCTTGAGCGTCCAAAACAAAAACACCTTCGCTAGCCTGTCGCTCAAGCGGAGCACCTATCGTTTTGCCTTTCGCTTGAGTGACTGTGCTAACTATGAAAGCCTAATTTACATTTTTCAAGAATCTTCCCTATCCTATACTACTCCTAAACCTAAATACTATAATTACTATAAATACCCAAGCCTCACTTCTTGAAGAGACTGGGTTGAATATTATTTAATCTAAGAGATTACATTTATCACATCCTACATTTTACTCAATATTCTTTGATTCAACCAAAATTATTAAAAACATCAAATTCATATAATCAAAACACCAAAATCCAACTTTTGCATAATCTGTCAAAGTTCAGAAGATCAAGGAAGGTGATCACAGTTCGGGTTGAAGGAGAACATGAGTTCTCGGGTGACCCATAAAAGATAAAAGATTCCAGAAGGTCGGGAGCATGAGCGCGCAGTCTAGGAAAGTCGTGGCGATTACAGATAGGAGGTCAGAAAGTACTAAGGTTTAGTCAGTCTAAACGACCTATAAGTTTTAGCGTTTATAGTGGAAACTACTGGCTTGGACTAAGAGTTTTTATCCCGCGAGCGGTTTTCTTCGTCAACAATTTCGTGGTGTTGTTTACTTTCATGCAATATATTAACTACTATAATTCAACATATAATAGTATTGCATGTGAATTCATCTAGATAAAATTAATAATTTTAATTTGCCGCTATTATTAATTAACAAGTTTAAATTCCGCATACAAACACCTATTCACCCCCACTAGGTGTTAGTTAGGTCAAACTCATAACTTTCATATTTAATAAAAACCAAATGACAATAAAGTTACAATTAGAGTTTAAATACTAAAAATTTAGGAATAAAATTTTCTCGCACAAGACGTAAATAACCCTAACTAAATTAACAATTGAGTACATGAAAAATAAAATGAAGGATTAAAATAAATTAAAACCGGCTTGGTTAGTTTTATTGAATTATTCTCCTTGTTGGTAGGGTTTGCAATTAAGGGATCAATTCGAAGTCTAATTTTCAAGCTAAAATTAATATCTACTGGAAAACCAAAAAAAAAATAAACTTGACCGGACGAATAACATTGGCTCCATGAAGAACGGAAGAGATTTCATGTTTAACCTAAGTGAGATCAAACTCGCTTTTTTACCAAATGGAAATATAGATTTGATTTATTGTATTATCTATTCAATTCAAGTACCCTAATCCTATTTGGAATAGGAAACCTATACATTTTCTTCTCGTATCACTTCCTAACTAAATAAGGACACCTAATTGATACAAACTGGTACAACGGCAAAGCGAGAATTACACCGATGAATTTAGAAACCCATTGATTCTATGAATATTGGGAATTCGGTAATCAAAAATTCGATGATTCTCAAGAAAACAAAAATTTGATATTGTTATGAGAAGAATCTCAAACATTACAAGAAAACGTTTCCAGCGACCAAACAAATTGGTCGCTAAAATCTGCATTCTGGTCACTGAACGTATTTCCTGACAAAACAATCATGGTCGCAGGATGGTCACTAATTCACTGTCGGTGAAGGACATTAGTGACCAACTCACTATGGTCACTGAATATAACATTAAGGATTAAATGACCACCTTAAAATTGGTAGCTAAAGCTCACATTTCAAAAACCAACGTTTGGTCGGTAAAGTTATAACAATACAGACCAAATTTTGGACGGTGACTGCATGGATCTAGCTACCAATTAATCCTTGGTCATAGAAGGTAAACCTACAACGACCAAGACCTGATCGCTAAATGCGTAGATCTAGCTAAGAAGCATTGGAAGAAGGTTTCCCTTTATGTTGATGTAGTCATCAGCAACAATGAACTAGTCGATGGATGTCAATAAATTTTTTTTTATCATTTAGCAACCAAATTTTATGTAATAAACGACCAAATGACAATAAAGCTACACGAGAGTTTACATACTAAAAATCTAGGAAGAAAACCCTATTCTCGCAATAGACATAACTACCCCTAACAAATTAAAAATTAAGTACTTAAAAATAAAACAATGATTAAAATAAATTAAAACCGGCTTGATTAATTTTATTGCATTATTCTCCTTGGATTAATCAGCTTGATCAACCCTATTGCATCATTCTCCACTGGTTGAAGAAGATTCACCCTTAATTCTTGAACCATGTCTTCATCCCATGCCGCGTAACGAAAAAAATTCCAATTGATGACATATTCACCTATTCATACTCATGTCCTTCTTTAAAATTAAGTCCACCGTCTTCAAATTGATTTGTGTAGTCCACCACTTCCTTTATTTTCGAAATAATATGCTCCTCCTCGTTGCCCCACTACACTCCACTCGTTATCCCAACAACTGGATTATTTAGTCCATTTACTAAATCACCAGGATCAATTACAAATCCAGTAGCAGCTTCAATTAAAAATACAAACCCAATACTAACCATTGTCTAGACCACATTTGCTGCAACTATAATCTTTCCCCAGTTGGTGCTCAGTCATTTCACAATTTTGTTTCCCTAAAAGTTCTTTTGACTGGCCACCTCCCGACTCAATTTCGTTGTTGGCCCGGACCTCTAAGTAATGCTCTGATCCAGACCATGACTTGAGGAGCAGATTGTGAAAAAGTTAAAGCTAATATACGGTCTTACCATTTAAACTCGGTGCTACATTAGGAACTATTATTTGTTCACCTGATTTTCTGCCATTAAATAACTAAGTTAACTGCAAGGTTTGAGACTCCAAGTCACGTATTTTACCTCACGTGCTTTCCATATGTAAATCTTCTTCATTCAATGTGTCCATTGATTCCTTAGTACTTTCATTATTTGCACTGTTGAGAAAATGCTTCACAAGATGATCCCTGTAACTTTCTCTAGAAATTTCTTGCCAAAAATTAAAATAATCATTCTCGTCAAGTATGTCCATCTCCATGTCAAATATAGGAGAACCGTCATAATCCTCACTTAAATCGACTGATGTATATAGGCATACTTGTCGCTGAAAAATACATTAGTTTGCCACTCACAATGAAGAGGGTTGAAAGAACTACTATCACTGTTGAAGGCCTCCACAGTCACTGAATCTTAATTTGACTGCACCACAACTGTCGGGCTACCACGATTGTTAAAAATAGAAAACATGTTCAGCAGTGGCGGATCCAGCATTGAAGCTCAGTCGGGTGGACATTGACCGCTCAACGTCGACAATCAGCGATCGTAAGAGCGAGATCGTTTATTAATATTTAATTAAATAATATTAAAAATTACTCAATATATATGTAAACGCACTAAAACGTAAAAATTATATATATATATATATATATATGAAAACGT
>CAIGRP010028241.1:0-13710 GCA_903798385.1 Fraxinus cuspidata | reverse complement strand
TTGTCTCTGTCATTTTATTTGCAGGGCCGCTAATTTTCTCATTCTTGTTGTGTTCTTTAGGTTTATTGGCTTTCTGTTGATTATCTAATAGTTGCGAAGTCAGCCATTGTGAGTTCATATATCACTCTCTTTCTCATGCATTCGAAATATCAGAGAGTACTGTTTCCTTCCATCCGTATCCTCTTTTGTTTTACTATTATGTATGCAGGATTGTGGCTTGTACTTTACCGCTGTGCTTTATGTAGAGCACTGGTGTGAGGAACACTTTAGCAGCCTCACATTGGGTAGCCCAGATTTCTCTCATCATGAAACAGTATGCTTACCCACCTTTACTTTTCTTGATTATTTATTGCGTAGGAGAAATAATTGCAAGTTCATAATTCTCCTCCATTACACAATATAAAATGCCGTCTCTGTGTGTATCAGCTTCCACGCCACATTGGAATACTTGCCTCAGCAGTCACACAAATAAATGAGCCTGATAGTCTCTATGGGATTATTCAATCTCACAAGGTCAGTTGAAGATGTATAAATGAAAGTAGATTTAAAAATTGATTCCTACCACATGTTCAAGAGTTCACTCAAAATCCTTACATCATATTGAAAAGAGAGTGTTAGATAATCATCGCAAAAATATATCTGGATGNGATGCAAATAAAGGGAAATGGTGTTTAGGGTAATTAAGGGGCTATTGGAAATGTTTCTTTGTCTTAGTCCTTATTAATTAAATGCGATGCAAATAAAGGGAAATGGTGTTTAGGGTAATTAAGGGGCTATTGGAAATGTTTCTTTGTCTTAGTCCTTATTAATTAAATGCCTTATCCAATAAATAAAAAATAAAAAATCCTGGTCATGTTAGATATTAACATATTTTGATTATTTTAGGACTCTGATTTATAGTCATTTTGGTCGTATATTCCTATTAATTAGCTGTTAGATTAGTCAACTATGTTTCATTATAGGACAACTGTATTGAAGCTAGCAATAGTCGTAGAAATACAGCCTTATTAGGCAAAAATTGTGTGTAAATATGTTTACTCTTTTATTTTAATTAACATGAGAAAACTAGTTTTAGGCTTAGCCATTAGGTGTTACATCATGAAAGAATGTCTAGGAGAATTTCACGCAATTCTCAATTGATGAGTTTATGATAGCAGAGCAGTAAATCAAAAATAGTTTCCCACTAATTATTCTTTGGGATTGAAATTTTAGGGAGAATAATGTCAACTTGCGTAGTCAATCAACTATTACTTTATTCAGAAATGCTAGTATATTACACTTAAATTTCTTATAAAATAGTGGCGTAGTGGCTAAGTGGAAAATTCTCTAACCTTTTTTTTTTTTGGAGGGGGGAGGTACAGATTCTTGAACCCTTGACCTCAATTGTAGAAACAGTCCTTAACCAAGCGAGACAAGGAGAAATGATAAAAATTCTCTAAAGAACTCTACAATGGATAGAAAATGTTTAACATACAAGAAAATCAGCCAACAGTCCTTAACCAAGCAGGACAAGGTCAATTGGTAAAAATATCTAACTAAGGGCAAGTTTGATATATATTTTTTGTGAAAATTGGTTTTTTTAAGAGAACGTTCGGTTAAAAAGTAAGAAAAAGTTATGAGTCAAAGTGCAAAATTATTTTATTGGGAGAATGTGTGGTTGAAAATGAGTTTGAGAAAAAATACAAAGAGGGGCTCAAACTATATTATGGGAAGAAATTAATTTAAATATAAGAAAATTATTGAAAATAAATAACAATCTATTTTCAGTTTTACACCTAATTTAAGTGCATTTTTTGTTATCTTTCCAATTCCAATTCCGTATCTCAATAACTTTAGCTTGAAAACCTTTATTCATCAATATATTGGTCTGGTATGCCACACGCCTTTAGATGTGGTGTAGTATCCATTTTTCGTCTGTACCGACATTCAATGTTACTATTATCAGTGCTGCTGCTACTATTACCGTCTCTGCTGCATTTATATGGTAAATCATTGAATTTTTATGATTATCATGTTCACCCTGGTTCATCTCAAGATTCATTATATTGGTATGTCCATAACGGGTGGTTAATTCTTATGAGTAGTCCGAATCCTCAAATTTTTAGCTCTTTTAACCTCACCTTTCTTGTTTACTGAACTTAGCATGTACTAGAAAGAATTTTTAGCTTTTCAAACCAGCTCATATAGTTACGCACTCCATGCGATCATGACCTTGTTGTCCACCTCAATATCAAACTATTGAAACACCCTAAATTATCTAGGAGTTGTGAGGGTGCTACACTACTAAAAGCTCATTATTTCTTAGAATATATGCGATGAACCACCTCATCTAAAATATTAAGCTATTAGACAAGGACATCTATTTAATTAGATAGTCTTAAACACCCCTTGATGTGCCCGCCATATTCCTTTTTCTCATCAAAGACCTGACAACTACCCAATTTTCATAAATGGGCAGCAGCAAGACTTGATTTAGAACCTTTGCATGCATTTTTATCACAAAAAAATTGTGATTTGTTTTTATTTATTTCTTTGAATTGCGAATACATATTTATATAATTACAGGCATTAGAGGAAAAAAAATATAGTACAGTTCGTACTATTCATTCTTCCTAAGAAAAGGAAACTCAGCAGACCATTATGTATATGTTTCTATGAAGGAAAAAGGAAAGATCAAGAAAACAATACTCAGTAGCTAGAAATCTGGCAGAGGCAATTTTGGTCCTTGACTTTTTTTTTTTAATATGTGATTTGCATAATTCTTGAGATGTCACCCAATATATCACAAAATTTGTGTAGGTAGATTTTGATACCATTTTGTTCCCTCTTGATTCTGCAGCTGACCTCTCAGATTATCACTTATGAACACGAGGGAAATTGGAGTAAGGCACTTGAGTACTATGATTTGCAAGTACGCTCAGAGCCATTGGTTCAAGCTAGTAGTTCCACAAATTCTGCTCAAGAGAATTTCCTACGAGCTGCTCATCCATCCTTGTCCAGAATCGAAGATGAGATAATGCACAAGAAACCTTATAAAGGACTGATTAGATCTTTACAGCAAATTGGCTGCACTCATGTGTTGGATGTGTATTGCCAAGGATTGACTTCTCAGAAAGGCCAGTTTCAGCGTGATCTAGAATTTACTGAGCTGCAGGTTTGGTGATATGTTTTTTTTTTCATTTAGCTGATGGTTAGTAATTTGATTATGTTGTGTCTTTCTCACCTGTGTTGCTTGTTTCATATTGATGTTTTGCTTTGTTGGCTTCCCTGTTGTGGTTTTTTTTCATGTATAGTATGAAGCTGCCTGGCATGCAGGAAACTGGGATTTTTCTCTACTTTATTCAAGTTCTGATGTATCAGTTTCATATCAACGCAGTAAGGGACATTGTTTCAATAAAAATTTACACAGGTAATTTCCTTAGATCTTGAATGGTTTGATTGAGCATTTCAAGCTTGCTTGAAAACTGTCATAAAAAACTAGTAAACACATAGAAAAATTGCACAAACTTGATTTTCGTCCGCGAAATTATTGCGGACATTCTGCTTGGTGCAATGCAGCTGTTTAAGAGCACTACAAGGAGGAGAATTTGATGAATTTCATAAAGAATTGAAAGATGCAAAGCAGGTTAGTTTTTACTCCGCACATCTCTTACATTTGGTCTGAGTTTTACCTGGGGAAAAATAACTATGGGTTATTTCTCTCAGGATCTTTTGCTCTCTCTCTGCCATGCAAGTAAGGAGAGTACTGAGTACATATACTCGACAGTAGTTAAACTTCAGGTACTTTCCCAGTATCACTTCCCCTGTATTTAGTCTCTTGCAATCTCTTACATGTTTTTGTGATTGGAAATTTAAAATCTCGTAAGAACTTTTTTTTAATTATATATTTAGATAATGTGCCCACAAATACCGAAAACCCAAATTATATTATAAAATGAGATTGAAATTAGAGTTTGGTTTTCTATATACGCTTACGGAAAATTACCTCAAAGAGAATTATTGAAAGACTGTTGCAAATGAGATCTTAAGCATTTTGTTTTTTATTTGGATGCCAGATTTTTTATCATCTTGGAAAGGCATGGGATTTACGTTGGAGTTCTTCATGTGAAAATATAGATACTTCTTCTGAGAGACAGAAATTGTTATCTGAACCTGTTGTCCCTTCTGTGGACCAGGTATTTGTTGAACTCTCTTTCATTGTATGTGTCACTGTCTTCTGATGAGCAACTTGTAGTATCACCAGTCAATGTGTCTGTTGGCTTCTATTTTCCAGAGAAGGTAATTTCCTTGAAGTGGACTATAAACTGAGATTATTCTTGACAGGAATCTCTGTTTCGTATGTAATCAATGCTAGAGAGTTAGTACAGGAATAAAATTGCTTTCGCATATTTGCTAATTTACATTCCACGTTAGTAAAGTCAAAATTCTCTAGGTCGCTGATCAGTTCGTGTCCATGTTGGTGTTTCCTTGTTTGTAGGGAACTAAGGTTGAGTTGAAAATCAAATCAAGTATGTACGGTACACAAGAAATGTCATAATTCTCAAGGAAGCCTTTCAAAATGGAGTTACATTCCTTCTATGTCTATCCCTCACAAAAGATGGCACTTAACTTGGAGTCTAGGAGCCAAAGATATCTTCTTAATAAAAAACGAACTTTGAAGTAAACATAGGTCCATAAATGGGTTTATAAGTTAGTGACAATTAATTTGCAACCTACACAAGGAAGCTATATTTTCTCACATCCTGCTGTTTCTCAAACTATGAAGGATTTGGTTTTATTCCTTGGGTTCTACGATACTTATTATTTAGGATAAGAGGCGATAACACTGATTTCCAAAATTCCATATACAACTATATTTTAAAGGAGAAGCTGTATATATTTGACATTTAAATTGAAAATGGTGCTGTGAGTGATTTATGTTTTCTTGAGTTTCTGGAGGTGAATTTCCATAAGATCAGAAGGTGAAATCTGTAGAACTGTTGGAGGCAAGCATACACTATTATATGGGACACGTTGGGCTATTCTAAGAAACAAGATTCATGTAAATCAAGTATTGCTGAGACAATAATGTTACATCGATTTATGGTAAGACAAAGATAGACTCGGTAATAAGGGTGTAAACTATTTGGTTGAAGTCATACCCATGTGGGGTAAATTGCTAGAGAACGAACCGTCAATGGTAAAGCTAGAGAATGTGATTCAACCTAAAATCACATGGAATGCGGTAAGTAATAAGATGATAAACATATAGTTCAATATCATAAAGTTAGCCCTTGTTTGAGCCACATTAAAATTTTCATTTTCATTCTCCTACTCATTTTCAACCTCACATTCTTCAATAAAATAATATTTTCCATCACATCAATTACTTTTCCTTCTTTGTCAACCACACATTCTCCATCAATCTACTATTCCAAAATACATTCTTCCGAAATAATGTGGCTCGAACACACCCTTAATCTTTCTTGAAATCTACCATTTCACTTCAAGGAGCATACTTCTCTTTTTGTTTCAATCCTGATGGAATATGTTTTCATGTGATTTGCTTTTAACCATTTTCTGCTTGTAAATTCTTAGTAGCTAGAAACTTGAGAAACATATGATAAATGTAAATCAACTTCAATGTATTACACTAAAACTATGATATCTCACTTATCCTAAAAAGTGTTGTTGAACCACTTGATCTAGAAACGTAAGTTATCAGAGATGGCCACATGTATATAATTTAAATTTTACTCGTGTAGGTGGGATCATTTTTCCCAATAAAGCCTTACGAGTACACAATTTCCAATAAATGGGCCGCGGCAAAAATTGAATTTAGGACCTTTGTTTGCTCTAATATCATGTTGAACTACTTGTTCTGAGAGCTTAAGCTCTAAAGAGGCTACACATATTATTTAATTCGTATCTTCAAAAAGTGTAGATTGTAGAAAGTTTTTGAATCTGTCCCTACCTTACCTACATGTTTTATGATGTTATATTCTGGACAAATATACCCCAGATCAAGTTAGATATCAGTATTGGCGGGAATGAATGTCGAAATAGTTTATTATCATCTATATTGATTCACTTAAAAATCTGCAAATGTAGTTACAATGGCTGGACAACGACTGGAACTTCGTTTTGAAACAAGCAGAGTTACATATGAATTTGTTGGAACCATTCATAGCATTTAGAAGAGTCTTACTTGAGATTATGAATTGTATGGCCAGTAAAGTGAATCATCTCTTGGAATCTGCATCAGTTCTTCGTAAGGTATTCTCTTGAAAGTTGACATATCCTGCTAAAAGAATCCAGACTTGACCCTATCAGCAAGTTACTTGATTTTTCCATCAACAGGGCTCCAATTTTTCACATGCTGCTGCAACTTTACACAAATTCAAGTTCCTTTGCTCTGATATGGCAGGAGAATATTCTAATTTGTATTGGCTTGGAAGGGTATGGGCTCTCTTCCACTCTTCGACAATACGTGGAATGTGTAATCCTTTTTCTTTTTCGTGTCTCTTATACTTGGAAAACTATAGCGATAATTTTTGGGATTTTTTATTTCCCTAGCCTTGCATCAAGTAGATTTCATGCAATACAGGTGCATAGATTTGTTTAAACTATGCTGCTACCTGCCATTTAGGTAGTTAAATGCAGTTTGATGAACAAATACTTTCCTGATATTTCATATTCTCATACGCTTTTATTTCATGCCATTATTCTTGCCCTTAACCAATCATAATTTTTATAGGATGCTTTTTGATAGCAACCTATGTTGCTTAGACTTGGATGTGGGTTTGATATGCGATTAGGCTATGTGCGTTGGGCATGTGAGTTCTCAAATTAAGGACACTGGATTTGAATAAAAAAGGTGTATTGATGTTGGGCATGAGAATAGGGACACTTCATTGATAATAGTAATAAGCTAATACTAGGATGCTCAATTTACGGAAGTTTGATTTTGAAATATAGTCGAAGTACAAGTTGGGGAAGTATTGAAGATGAAATTTTAATAAATAAATCGTCACTTCTCCGAAAGCTTAAACATTTAAACGAGACAAGCAATGAGCAGTTTATGAGCAGGCAGAGGTTTTCAATTCATGTCTCATTGTCATATCCATTTATAAAATCCATGAACATATTAGACCTTCAATAAAAGAAAAATAATAATCCTAGTGAGGAACATATGAAAGACAAAATTTACAGATTGTCTCGAGAAGGAAAATATAACTAAAAAGGGAATACGCGAAAATACATATTGTTCTGTATATTGTAGTTTTGGATTTGTACTTGGAATTGTATTAGGTGTTTCAAAAGGTTGGGCATGAACATTGGGTCATTTCGGAGATGGAAATGGCATAGTAAATTCTACGGGGTGTGTTAATAGTTTTCATCCGTAACAGTAAAAACTTGGTCTCAAGGCTCCATATACACCTCACTCTCTATCTATCTATCTATGTGTGTATCAATAAGTGTCCCCTTTCAGTTCTATGTTGATTTATTTTAAATAGAAGCTAACAACACCATGCTTCTTCTCATGTACAAGCTTGAAGAAGCTAAGCTCCTTCGTGCTCAAGGTCAGCATGACATGGCTATCAACCTTGCAGATTATATTTCACAAAATCAGCGACTTAAGGAAGGCGCATCAGATGTATTTCGCTTAGTTGGAAAGTGGCTGGCCGAAACTCGATCAAGCAAGTTAGTTCTACATCACAATAATCAAAGATTACATATACAGTAGCATCGCTCAGAGCTGGTTTCTTTCTACAGTCTTAAGTGGATATTAGTTCTCTCTAAATGTCTGGGACTAGTCTCAGTTATTAATGTATACCTAAACTACTGTAATATGATTTTTTGATATTAAGGAGACAGAGAAACATGACTTTAATTGAACATTTTTAAGAGTCAAAAGCTATTACTGTGATGTAGGAAGCAACATCTAACTTGAAAGGGTGAAAGCAGAAAAATGATCTCTCCATTGATTTTCTTTGGAAGATGTATTTTCAAAGAATATATCCATGAGAAGGAGGACCAACTGAAAAAATAATGTGCTGCAAGATCAATATTTGCATAAGTCATCAAAAAACTAGTCTTAAATGCCTCACTTCTAACTTGTTAAACCCTTATTTAAGGAATCGTACCTATTGAGTATTAGAGATATTCTCACTTCAAAGCTGGAAAAAAATCCCTAGAAAGAGCCCTCGGTGTTGAATTGATAATGAATCTGGCCATTTTCAGCAATAACACTCGGTGCTTTTAATTTTTCTGCATTGTTATTTTTTTCTCTATTTTGCTTGTGGATGGATCACAAATATATAGTGAGTCATAAATTGGATCACAAATATATAGTGAGTCATAAATTGTAAAACCAAAAAGTTCCATCTTTGATAGCTATTACTGTGAGTATAGAGTTGGATGAGTCTCCCTAGAATTCGGCTTCCTTATCCTAAAATTTTTTGCCCCCCTTATAAAAAACACGGCATACGATTGGTAGCTAGTGTCGTGTAATTCATGAACAAACTAGTCCAAGATCTTAAAGTTCAAACGTATCTTACCCTCTTCAAGCATTGTATAATGCAATCAACTTTTTTGCTACTTGTTAAGCATAATTTGTTGCACACATACGTGTCTCTCTCTCTATATATGTGGGTGCACTTGTATATGGTTTATGTTATCCTCTTTTCTGAACTAATACGTCACTTTTAACTCTGTGGTGGTCCTGCAGCTCTAGGACTATATTAGAAAAATACCTGAAGCACGCAGTTAGCATAGCTGAGGATCACAAGACTGCTGACAAGTTGTCTATGGCTAAACGAAGCCAAATGCATTTCCATCTTGCTCATTATGCAGATGCTCTATTTCGTAATTCTGAAGAGAGACTTAACTCAAATGAATGGCAAGTAACAATGCGATTACGGAAACACAAGGTATGTTTCCAATAAGATGATTTTGAAAAGGGAAAAAACGACATAAGAGTGAGCTGAAGAATTATGAAGAAAGGGAGTTGTAAAGATTATTTGGTAATAACATTTTATTTCAAATATTGACATGTAGAGAAAGGAACTAGAAGCTCTACTTAAGCGACTAAAGAGTTCATCAAAGGCAAGTCCTCAACTTCTGGTCTCTTTCAGAGTAATTCAAATAAAATAATCACCATCAGTTAAGGATACAGCAAGGGATATATTTGTCCTAAAATATATGTTCTTTATATGGATTTTAGGGAGACAAAACTGACTATTCATTGAAAATTCTAGAGCTGCAAAAGCAACTTGCAATGTACAAAGAAGAAGCTGAGAAATTACAGGTGAGTTCAAGTAAGATGATTCTATAGTTTTAAATTGTCACAATTTTTATGCACGACTTATATGAGATCATTTTGTTTTGCCTTATTTTTGTTATATCACGGAAGGGTGACATTTTGGTTATGCTCAACAATGTGAATAAATTATGTATCGAGTTTAGAGAGCATTGAAGATGTTTGTTGGGCTCTAGGAAGCTGTAATGACTGGATGTTGATGTTAATTAAAATCATGAAATCGTGTCTTTCTAGGTCTTCTGACTTCTCAGATACTTATATTTTAAGCTTTTGTTCAGAAAAGATTTATGATGCCAACATCCTACATTCCACTCTGGACAGATTGTTGTCAACTGGTGGGATTATGTGTTACAAGTGATTGTTTAATTCTAAATTTTATCAACTCATTTTAAGCTGTTCCTAGATCCGAGTTGAAGCTTATTGTGTTTCATTTAACTGCAATTTTATCTTATTATTTTACTCATAAATTTGGTTGTCCTCAGGAAGACACAGACAACTTTCTATGTACAGCACTAGAGGGGTACAAGCAGTGTTTGATCATTGGTGATAAGTATGACGTCCGAGTGGTATATACTTGTGTCTTATTTCTCTACTGAGAAAAATAATATTTGAATGTTTTTGGGATATAATTCAATGTTGGATGGTCTTCTGAATATCATTTGGTAATTAATTTTGAATGCTCCTAAAATTCTACATTATTGGAAATCCTGGCATTTGCACGGGTATGTGAGCAATGTCATATGCATCACATCTCCTACTCAACTGACCCAGAGGAAACGTTTTAACTCAGCTTGCTTATGTATGTTTAACATGCATTTTCATATGTTCTACCAGCTACTTTGTGTAATAGGATGTAGCTTCCAAATAGAGATTTCCTTCATTAAATTCTATTATTGATCATTCTTTCTATTATATTATTTCAGAGGTTCTTACTTTAAATATTAACTCCACCAGATACTGATTTAAGTGCGTTAACTTCTAGGTATTTCGGCTTGTTTCCCTATGGTTCAATCTTTCATCTAGACAAATTGTTGTAGATGGCATGCTTGGCACAATCAGGGAGGTATGTAGTGTTAGTATGTAAACAACCTTGTATTATTTCTTAGTTTTTCTTTTAATAGAATGTGCTGTAGAATATGCTAAATGCCCATTGTTGACCTCTTGATTGAAGATATGCATGTGTTACATTTATTTATATTTTCATTTTGCAGGTGCAGTCTTACAAGTTTATACCATTGGTATACCAAATTGCTTCACGAATGGGTGGCACAAAAGATATCCTTGGACCTAAAAGCTTCCAGGTTGAAGTTTGATGCTGTATTCTTTTTTCTTTTTTCGTTTTTGCATTGTCTCTTAATTTTTATCTCCTGCTTCCCCCCTCTCGCTCACTACCTAAGATGCACCGACAGCATGGCGGTGTTTGACACGTGTCGGACACCGACACGCCGCCAATTCGTGTTGGGCATGTCCATATGTGTTTAAAACAAAAAGAAAAAGAAAAATTAACCATGAAAGGTAGATCTCATTGGTTGTGCACATCTCCGCACGATTTCAAGCTTTTTTTGGCAAGATTTCGGCGGCAAGGTGACATTTACGGGCAGGTTCCCAAACCCTTTTTTGGAGAAGTTGAAGTTGTTTCACAAACTGTAAAACACGATTTGGGCTGGGGCACGAATTTTTGAACTGATTTGTTCATTTTTATTAGAATTAGAAATAGGTCAACATTTCTGTTTTAAGAGGTCAATTGGTCAAAAAAATTTTAAGTAGGTCAAAAAATTTTGTTTCTTATTTTAAAAGTGGATCAACTCTTTTAACATGTAAAATTACCGTTTTAACGCCTAAATAAACTTACTCAAGAAGCTTCGAATTTGCGCCCTTCATCCTATTTTGAGAAAAGGAAAACTCTCTTCAAATTCTTTACACTAAAATTTAAAAGTATATTAACAAAATTTAATCAATGTGTCAGCGATATGTCACTATCGGCATTTTTGTGAAAATTGCATGTCCGTATCGGTGCATCATAGCTCATTACTACCATATGACAAAATTTCTTTACTTTTGCAGTTTGCTTTGGTATCTTTGGTGAAAAAGATGGCCATTGACCATCCTTATCATACAATATTTCAGGTATGGATGTTGTGATACATTCAAAAATGAAAAGAATTGTAACTTTAATTGTCAATCCTTAAACTCCTCATCTTTCCAATTGAGTAGTTGACTTCTGAACTTCACTTGCATGAGTTGAGTTACTAGGCATCTAGTGCTTTGAAATTTTGAAGCAAGGTGTAAAGCCTGTTGTCTGTTTGGAATTTAATATATTCTTGCTGCATATCCTTTTTCCTCTGGTTATTAGCTGCTTGCTTTGTCAAATGGCGATCGCATCAAGGACAAGCAGCGAAGTAGAAATTCATTTGTGGTGGATATGGATAAAAAGATTGCTGCGGAGAACCTTTTGCAAGAGCTATCCTCATACCATGGAGCCATTATCAGACAAGTAGAGATCTCATATTTCTGGTATTTTGTATATTGTATCTGTATCTGAGGTTCAATTCCTCACATCAGGGTTACTCTTTTTTGTGAATTAGATGATACAAATGGTAGAGATCTACATTAAACTTGCCGAACTGGAAACAAAGAGGGAGGTAACTAAGTGTTTAGTTTTAGTTTATTTGACATTTAGATTTTGTTAGGATCTGTTATTGCAACCAGCAATATTTTGAACCATCAAATGGGTAATTGGAACAAATAACTGGAATGTGTCAACAGGATACCAACAAAAAGGTTACTCTACCAAGAGAAATCCGAAGTGTTCGAGAACTTGAACTTGTAAGACTGCCTTTTAACTTACTTACATAGTTGGATATGATTTTATGTGCATATGATCAATCTCAGTTGAATATCGTACAATGCTAACACCCTTTGTTAGCTTGATGATTTTGCATCATAAGTTAGAATTATTGGTCCAACATTCAGATTTGTGATAGAAACAAGGTTGTATAAGGTTGACTTCATCTTGTTTCCCTGAGATTTATTTATGCTTCTGCTTTTTGAAAACCAATAATTTCTAAAAAAACTTCTCTTCAATTACTTTTGCTTCATGTCATAACTTTGAAGTTCGTAAACATCTTACAAATTTTTTTTGCTTGTTGTGCTTAGTCACTTCTTCTTTTCATTTGTGTGTTGCACTTTTATAATGCCATAGTTAGATATATGTAGCTTATTTTAGTTGTTTACAACACAAATGGTTACTTTTTGTTTCACCCCCTTCATATTTTCAAGCTGGAAAAATTATTCTCACTTTCTCGTGCTTATTATTATTATTTTTTTTTTAACAATGAAATAGTTAGGAGTGGGCATTATAACCAAAGTCGAACCTTCCGAACAAGAACTGAAGGTTCTGGTCTTGTTCCAAAAAATAAATAAATTAGGAACCAGAACCTTGAACTAAATTGAATTTGTTATTTTTAATAAATTTTTTCTAATTTATTTACCCCAATTAAACGACCCGGCCCAACAAATAGCACGTTTGCAAAGCCTAAGTACCCTAATAAATCAAATTTATTCGTTTAAATAGATGAATTGTATCATTTTCATTCATAGTTACTCCCGACCGCACTTTACATGTCCGCCCCACAAATCCTTCTTGAAGCGCAAAGTCACAACTAGAATTGGATGTTATATGCTATACATGTGATGTTATTTAGAATATTTATTTTGTGACATTTTATTTCTTTATTTCTACTAGATATTGGAAAAGAATTTGTATTGTGAACTTATAATTTTTTACAAAAATGCTATGGGTAGAACTGAATCCGAACTGGAATTGATGCTTTGAATTTGAGTTTGGTTCCAATAATTACGTAAAACCGAATGGTTCTATTTATGAAACATTTGAAATGTATGGGTGGTTTCAGGAATTGAAATACCTAGACTGACCCACCTGACGCCCAAGCCTAGAAGTATTTATCAGATGAAGCTACTCTTAGATTTCCTCACTGTTGTCTAACCTTGCTGCTGTTACATTTCCATTATCACCTAGTAGAAGCTCTAGTTCTAAGTGCCTAATTATTGAGCACTCCCGTACTTCAAGACATTTGGCCTATGCTTTAATATTGATGAATGTCTTAGGGATGTGAAATTTTGCTTGCCTTGCGCATATTTTATGTGATGATTCTTTGAAACGCAGTAACATGTCCTATGAAATATTGAACAATCAGAGGCAGGGGCGGAACCAGCACCCGGCGAGCCCCGGCGGCCGCCCGTGCTGGATCGCCGGAAATGTTTTTTTTTTTTTTTTCTTTTGACAGTTAACAAAGTTTTAGGTTATATAACTGATAATTCATTTTATTTTCAATCTTTTATTGTAGCTTAGTTGGCTAGAACTCTTTTTTTCATATGGGAAAACCCGG
>CAIGRP010028239.1:0-24774 GCA_903798385.1 Fraxinus cuspidata | reverse complement strand
TTGTGATTCAAATTTCATGTGATTTAGAATTGTAATTCATGGAGAAAGTCTACATAATGTTGATTTAGAAATCAGATTTGATAAGAGATCAAATTTCATATTTGATTAGGATTTTTGGGATTGATGAAGAAATGTTTTGATGGAAATTTTATTATAATATAGAGAAACAATAAAAAGATTATGTATTTATGATTTATCTAATTTCTTACTAAATTATAATAAAGAGCCACTACATATAGAGAACAGATAGGGGACGTCCAAACCCTCAAAGTAGAGTTGAAGTAGAATACAAGAAACGGAGTAGAGAAGAAAAAATCGCAAAGGGGGAAAAACAGCCGAGTATGCATATGCCAAAAATATCCTAGCATCGCGACAATGGCGCCGTGGCGCCCATTCTCAAGTCCTTTACTCTTAAAAAATTGATTTTCTTCATTCCAATATCCTGTTCAAGTCCAATACAAATTCTTAATCCTAACTGAGCTTCCAAGTAGAATTCGCCAAAGTAAATTTGAATAGTATTCAACAATAGCATTTCTAATAGGATTCTTCTTAATGTACATTTTAATTAGAACTTCTAATTATCTTCTACAAAAAATGCGGGTCACATCGAAATTCTAACAATCTACACATTGACATGAATTCCGCTACAATGAGCAAAACTTGAAAACGAAAAAAATTTCCACCTAAAGACAAATTCCATCACAAGAAATAAACTTGAATTCTTCAATGCAAAACACAAACGAACTTCTCAATAAAAAAAATTCAACTGAAAATATTTCCACCTCTACTACCGCAATTAGGGGCAAAAGTGATCTAATGACCATTAAACAAGTCTGAAACAAGCCATGTAATAGAATTGCAATTGAATGTATCAAAAGAACGATCTTGACTAGAATCAACACCCATAATCGCATTCAAACCATCAACCAAATCAGCAGAATTGTACTTATATGGAATCTTATGGCAAAAAATGGGTCTGTTTTTAGCAACTGAATACTGATAGCCCAAAAATAACTAACCAAGAGGGGGTAAATTAGTTTTTAAAACGTTTTAAAAAAATAAACTTAAAATCAAGCATGTGATAACTAGATAGATTAATTCAAATGGCAAGCACTAATATAAAAGCAATAAGTAAAGAGGGATAGATAATGCAAACGATATAATTATGGAGGTTCGATCCAACGCAATGATCTACATCCTCCGTTACCGAGCTCTCCGGCACGAGCAAGGCCAATTTCACTATATTGATTGACTTGTAGTGCAATCCAACCATTTACAAAACTTTCGGTGACTTACAAGCAATCAGCACCGATCCTTTAACAACGTTGAGCTTTACTGGGCCTCGACACGAACCACAAGTTTAAAAAGAATTGAATTGAATTTACAAATTGAAACTTCTCTCTTAATAAATGATATGATCACAATTAAGTACCAAGAAAGAAATAGGCTAACACTTTAGTAGATAGCAATGAATGAAACTCAAGTGTTAAGTATGAAAAACTTTGATGTATAGAATTATTTTCAAGAGTTAATTTGATCAAAAATTTTTCAACACCAAAATGATTTGATAATAAATTATATAAGAAATCAATACAATTTTGTTCAAAAGAATCTCACTTGAATGCTCTTGAAAAAGTGTTCTTGAATGTAAAGTGAAGTGGTATTTATAGCAGTTAAAACGTCAAAAAGTTTTGCCCAAGCGGACGATCCCTACAGGACGTCCGCCACTATACCGGACGACTGAACTAGCCGTTGAACTTTAGAAATCGGAACAATTAAAAATTTGACCCTTGGGCTACCAGACATTAGCCAGACTTCATGAGACGTCCTCCAAAGCAGAAATCTCCAGTTTACACTTTTCTTGCTTATTTTTGCAAGTGTATATCCTTAAGGGACATTTTCACTTAAATTTTTCAAAATAAGCATCATTGGTGAAGAATTAAAACGTCAAGTGAAGATTTTTGTCACATCGAAAATAATTTTTATGCGAGTGCTTTTGTGAAAGATTTATTTTGTGCATAAAATTTTGAACTTACGAGCCTATAGTGATTCATTGCTAAGAATTAAAACGTTTTACCTTTACATATGAATTCAAATAATTTAAGTCTAATGTTTGCAATTGATTTGGTGCAAGTGCACGTTTTGTTGCTCGATTTTGAATTTGACGCGAGTGCTTGATTTCTCTCTGATTGTTTTGATGCGAGTGCTCGATTTTCAAGTTTGATTGTGAACGCTCAATTTCCATCAGGTTCGCAAAATGTAACAATGAAGGCTCAAATATGAAGTTAGAGATAAGAATAATTTGTTTGTTATAATCAAAACTCAAAATCAATCATAGATTAACAAATATAATGACATCTAGGGGTGGACAGAATGTCGGACCAAATCAAACCAAACCAAGCGATTCAGTTCGGTTCTATAAAAAAAATAATGATTTTGGTTCTTTGAATCAAGAACTATTTGGTTTTGGTTATGGTTCGTTATAGTTCAAGAATCACAATCAGAACCAGAACCAAACATAATATTTAACTTTATATATATATATTAATTAGTGGAATCTGTGATTTATATTCATTGGAGATAGCCCATAATTGAATACAATTTGTTAATCAATTTTAGGTCATTAGAGACAGGCATCTCATTAGTTTCTTACACACTAATTTTGTATTCAATTGAATCATCTCTCTTTCACTCATTTTCAATTTACACAACGTCGTGGCTTGTTGGTACTGCATTTCATCAAGTCAGTAGAGTGTCATTTAAGATCGAAAATAAAATTGGTCAGTTACTTAAAAAGTCTTTAAACTATTTTTTACCTTGATTGTTTAATGAGATATTTGTGTTCTTCACAAATAGAGGAAAACCTAATTAACATTCATGAAGTATTAAAACAGTTAATGCTGTCTATAAAAGTGAACTATAAAAATTTTGACAATTCATTCTTTATTGTATAGGTGTGCGTACCTTTAAAATTGTTGCAATTAATTTAGCGAATCATTACCATTACTTATTAAACAAATTTTTGTATGAGAACGAAAATGTTCCATATCTTCAAAAAAACCATTTGGTTCCATTATCAGAAAGATCATTGGTTCATGGTAGCCAGTCAACAAGCCGAGTCGAGCCACGAGCCGAAACTCAAAACTCGAACAAAACATGTCCGAAATTTTTCGGGCTCGAGTTAGCTGACCCGAGCCGAGCAAAAACTCGGCCAAAAAAATGAGGCTCGGCTCTAGCTTTAGCGGGCCAAGCCGAGCCAACTCATTTTTTTTAAATTCGTTATACGTGTTATAAGTAATAACTAAATATTAATATATAAAAAAATACATTTAAATTTAAAAAAATAAAAAAAAGTAAAAAGACAGATGTATTTTTTTTATTTTTTTAATATTACGTAGTTACAGGTCGGTGACGAGCCACGGGCCAGCTCGGCCTCGAGCCGATGCCCCAAAATGTGGCTCAACCCAAGCCTTGGCTCGGTGGAACAAAGCCTGAGCCTGGCCCGGTTCGGGCTTTTTCCGGGCGAAACCCGAGCCGCCGATCTTTTTTGTCATCCCTAATTCATGGTTCGATTCAGTTCTCTTAGAACCAGAACCAAATAGAATCATGTCTACCCATAATGTCATCATTGATAATGGCGACAAGACGAATTTACCCATAACTTCTAAATTCAACTGAGATGTATTCTTCAAAGAAGACCCCAAACTAGATTCCAACAGTACAGAATCAAACTCCAAATTCACTTGAGTTCTTAAAATATACTGATTGCTCAAAGATTCTATATAACACTGCAAGATATATATAAATGAGATTTTCTATATCCTTTTAACAAAACACGAGCTCATTTACCACATCCTGAAAATTTTGATTAAAAAGAAGAAGATGTATCTGTGCTAAAGCTTTTCTATCCTTGCGTTACTTCTCCTCCTCAGCCATTGTTGCAAGCATTATATGTACCCCAAATTAAAATTCAATTGAACAAGAATCGCTCGTTTCTTGATCTGTAACAAAGAAAATCTACTGTTGTTATCTAAAAGCGGAATCTCAAATTTCATAATTGACATCCTGAAATAATGGGCATTGTTCAAACCTCTCTTTAATAACCAATTTGAACCTTCCAAGAACCTGTCAAAATTTTTTTTAACTCTGATACCACTTTTGTTGATAATCGGGCCAACTAATAAAAATGAGAATAACATTAGCAATATGAAAATAATAGATCACACAACAACTAAGAACAAAATAATTTGTTGAGATTGAAAATTTTATTAAATATGGAGAAAGAATACAAAGATTATGTATTTATGATTGTCTAACTTCTTACTAAATCATAATGAAGAGCCACTATATATATATGGAACAAAATAAGAACATTCAAACCCTCATAGTAGAGTTTTAGTTGAAATAAAATGCAATAAATAGGGCCAAAGTGGAGTAGAGTAGAAAAAACCGTGTAAGGAAACAAAAATATCTTGGCACCGTGGTGCCAATTCTCGGGTCCTTTACTTTAAAAACTTGATTTTTTTTCATTCCAACGTGATTTTCAAGTCAAACACAAATTCCTACTCCTAATTGGACTTTCAATTAGAATTTGCCAAGTAAATTTGAATAGAATTCAATAACAGCATTTCAAATAAGATTGTTCTTAGAACTCTCAATTATTTTCAACAAAAAATTCAGGTCATACCCAAATTCTAACATTCTTCAGTCTGTATTATTATTATTATTTTTTCCATTTGCACGTGTTAGATAGCAATCCTTGTACAAGTTAGAGGACTTGTATGTGGCATAATCGAATTTTAATTATCTCATTTGAAAATTAACCTTTGTTAAGTGAGAGTAAACTAAATCTATTATTACAATGGCATTGTCACCACTATTATGCCCAACTCATGAGCTTAAGAGCGGCATTGTTGCATCATAATATGTATGATAGTAAAAGTTCATAGTTTGTCCTAATAATTACTATTTTTTATTTTAAAAAATAGCTCCAATATAGGTGTGATCAATATTATATGCTCCGATTCATTTCAATGACATTTGGCTCATATTTATAAAAATTTGAGCCACTTTTTTTCAAATGTTTCGAGATATCTACAAGTAACTACTCACTTATTCACACTTTTTTTATTTATTTTTATTTTAAATTGTTTATAAACACTTTCCAAACATACAAATAAGTGTATGTGTAGGTCACTTCAACAATGACTCCATTTTTACACGAGGGATGAGCGGTTATTGGTGATATTTCTTGAAATTTCAATCTCGAACAAACAACTTGGTACACTTGTTTTTTCGTGCTTCTCTCTCATTATTTGCATACACTTCACTTATTCTAATAATTGCATACAACTCCTCGTGGCAAATTCATTAGATGCATACAATGATCTTTAGGTGTATACTGACTTAGGTATTTTTTTGTTCCAAACTGAAGGAGAATCTTATTCAAACGATAATGAATAGAAATCAAGCCAATACAAATCATATATTTAGACATCAAAGAATACATTTCACTTGAGTGATATAAAGTATAAATAATCAATATATCGGAGTTAATTACTATAGATTATGTCCTACTCTTCCATAAATTGAGGATTTCGAATAGGAAGAGGTCGACTCATGAATTGTCGATTTGTCATACTCTTCCGTAAATTGAGGATTTCGAATAGGTAGAGTTTGACTCATGAATCATCGATTTTGACATGATTATAGACCAAATTGAAGATATTACGGACATATAGTCATATATTTTTACACGAATATGAGTACACATGGATTTGTTTTACATTAGGTGAAAAGAATGTTTCTTTTATAAGTGAAGATTCAATTTCCAGAATATTTGGTATTCCAAAAGGACCGTAAAATATTATTCGAACTTCAATAAGATCGAGGTTTGCCTAATTATCCTTAACAATAAGGTCACGAATAAGTTTTCAAGAGATTTAATTGCATAAAGTCAAAATATGAGGCTGTGGCAGTTGATAATTAAAAAAAAAAAGATTAACGTGAGGAGAAGGTATATCGAACCTGCTTTTTATACGTTTCTCATTAGCTGAGACCATTTCTCATCTTTGAATTCTTAATGAATCGAGAAATATGTTTGATTTTTAACAGGTAAATTTTCTTTGGAGTGTATCTCATAGATCAAGTTGACCTTTAAATCTGTTGAAATGTATCAATGTGTTGGGCCTGGCTTGTTGACCAAATCTGTCATTTGAAGGTTAGCACAATCTCTAGGTGATAAGTGAAATCTTAAGTTCCCTTGGTGTGGTAATGTAATCTTGTAAACTATATTGAGTGGGTGTTTTTGGGCAAACCTTTGGATTAATCAAGTTGTAACCAAGCTTTTAAAGTTGGTTCCTGGTGTATTGGAGCCAAAAATACTTGATTGTGGAGCTCCAATTGAGATTGTCCATTTGGTGAACTCCGAGCCCAAACAAAATTGGGACGAACATATCTTGTGTTGATTATTTGCGATTTAATTTACATTGCGTATGATAACCCAAGAGGATCATATGTTCTAGTCGCATTAAGTTTTTCTTTTTTTGAAGGAATATCATGAATTCTTTAATTAGAAAGAGTTGCTCAACCACGTAATCTATACACCACTGTCTCATTACTTAGCCAACTCGGTCCTCCAATCGAATGTGTCAAGTTGGTATGATATTTCCATAATTATTTTACATCCTTGTCCTCTTATTCATAATCACACAAAAAATCTTGTCCTCTCAAGGAAGAATGACTTATCTTTATGTGAAAAAAAGGACAAATCAGGGTTCAACTCTCCAACTTTTCATATGGTGTGATTATGCGTACTGATCAACTTTGAGCTGTTAAGGGGTTTGAGGGTTTTCCTCTATGAGTGTGAATCATGAGAAAGACAGGTGCGAGTTTACAATCTACATTAATTTTTTTGGTCATTCAAGACACAAATTTACATATTTAAATAGATAAGAAATTCAAAACCCCATTTTTAGAGGCAGGAAAGCATGGGTGGATGTATGGGTAGGCCTCGACTATATCTAAATGTTGTGTTATACTACAGCCCAAACAAAAGTGTGAGGTCACCCATCTTCGATTTAAGTCTCGATTTATTCACTCAGCTTTTTCCCTCTAAATTCGTCATTAAAATTTCAGTTTGATTCCTAATACTGATTCCGTCCCAAAAACTTGGAGATGTTTGATTGTACTTATAAGCTGATCAAACTTGTTTATAAACAACTTTAGTTTCCACATAAGTTTGGATGATTGGGCCTTTAGAAGAAGCACTTTTTAGCAAATTATGAAAAATAAGCTGATTTTGTTTTTTAAAGACATGCCTCGGCATGTTTGGCAACTACTTGTTTTTCATTTGAAGTTGCATATGACTTTTTTGTTATTTATGAATTTTATTTGTATATTGACTTTTTTTCAAAATTTCAATCCTCCCTTAACCTAAATTCCTGACTTTATCCCTTAATGTGGCACTAATTTACCCCGCAAAATAATTACATTATAAAATATTGACTAGTGAAAGAATGTCTCCCATTTTAATGGGGATCGAACCTCCACTTTCTATGTGGAAAGTTCCCATTAATACAACTAGACCTAAGTGGTACTGGCCACAACTTCAACATCTATAGTCTATACTATGACCAAAAATAGTTCTTCTATAAAAATAAGACTTGTTTGATTTGTCTGAAAGAAAATTATGTACAGTAATAAAACACTATTCATTGTGGTGTAAATATTAAAATAATATCTTATTAGGTTTTTGTTTGTTTTATTGGACTATGTTTCAAGGATTACGACGTTTGATAGAATTTAATTTTTTTTAAGTGCAAAGCATGGTTTAAAACAAACAAGAATCTTGATTTGGTCTAACCAAAGAACCCTTGTCTATCCTTTTTGTTTGTTAAAAATATGAAGGGATTAATAAGTCTTTTTACTCCAAACTAACGATCTTTTTGGTCGAATAGAAGGTTGGCAATAAAAATGCGATTAAAAAAGTTAGAAACAGAAGTACAAAAATGAGTAAAAGTTAGGAACCTTGTACAATTAAAATATGGTGACAATAACAAAAATTGTGGTATGAATATATTTACGCTAAAATCTTTTCCTTTTTAACTATTTGTAACCCATAAGAAAAGATAATATAAATGATCTTATTCCTTTCGATATATATATTTCAGTTATAATTTGTATCCTTGTTCAATTATGTATCTTAATAGACAAAACATAATGATATAGACTATTTAGCATATGTTTTGGTCACCATTTTTTAAAACTCATTTTCAATTACACATTTTATAGGATTCACAACTTTTTAATAACATATTTATCAATTTTTTTTTTCAAAATCTACTAAAAATCTGATTTTTAGTTAAACCAAACTGTGGCTTAGTTGATAGTATAAATTGTTTGGTGAAGAGTTGGATTGGATTAATTTTTGTTCCAAGTGATGTTTTTTTCTTGTCTAGAATGGTCAATTTTATACATTACAATAATCACTACACCGATCATATAATATAAAGTTTTGATATATTAGGTCTTCGACTTTTCTTTTGACATTGAATCATCAACCATTGTTTTATGTTCAAAATTGACCACAAATTTAAAAGAAGAAAATTTTATCCACATTTAAATAATGAAGTGAGACATATGACACTATAATGCACGAACCAACCCTAGACGTCAAATTATTTAGCAGAATAATTCAAATATTCTATGAATATTTAGTGGAGACCTTATGCGTGTTAAATAAACGTGCAAGAACCCTTATGTTTTACATAACAAGTACAATTTTGTAATACCAATCAATTTTCATTCTCGTTTAATTTTTCTTTTCATTTACTGTATTTCCATCAGTATTTAGCTGAATTTCATATTGATTGTAGCACGAAAAGGGCCTGATTGTAGTATAGCTTATTAGGTCAGTTGATTAAAACGTCGTGCTAATAATGCAAATTCGTAGGTTTCACACTTATATTGGCCATTTTCTATTATACTTCTACTTTTCTTTATAAAAAAGTTGCCAACATGATGCACTCATCAACAAATTTTAAACATATGAATTAGGGTTTCAGTTGGTGGCTCAAAGTCAAACTTTTTTGATTAATTACTTAATATAATCCCTTTATTAAGCACTCGAGTGTAATTAGTGCTTAATAAACTTGAAGTTTCCAATGTGCAATATAAAATAGCTAATGAGCTTTGGACACACACGTATTTCCACTTGTTTAAGATAATTAAAATTGTGGGATAAGTAGATAAGTTACTTTAGAATGTTGACTTGCAAAAAGATTCATTGCATGGTGCTATAGTGTAGATCTTCTTCATTTTCTTGGAATTGTTTTAGCACGTGTAAATATATAATATCCTCTCCTTCAAAAAATATTAGAGCATTTTTAGTTCACTAGCTAAAAAGTTTGAAAAAATGAATTGATAAAGTTGCAAGTGGACAACTTTGACACATTTGAGTGGAACTCAATAATCGATTTCAAGGTTTAGAGATTGAACATATTTTCCTTCACGAAAAGATGTTCGTAGTATATTTGTTACTCAAAATTTTATTTGGATATGATAAAATAAAGTAAAAAAATCATTTAATCGGGGAAGTGTTAGAAAATGGAACTGATATAAGATAGAAATTACATGACACTCTATCATTTGTCAGTTTAAAATACAATCAACTTTTTAACCTAATATTTTCCCTCCACGTCATTTCGATCACTCCTTGTGGCGGATTTCTTATTTACAAACAGCAAAATCCTTATGTGGTAGAAGTATTCGTACGTTTAGGTAAGTAATAATCCGATATATGACAATTTACAGAGGAAATGTCCAAATGTTCGTCTCAATATTTCCTACGAAACTATCATGATTCTAAAAATTAGTTTATCAAGAACATAGTGGAAATGCCACTCATAGAACCCACCAATGAAATCTCCTCAGTATTCCCTTTTTCTTGCATATAAATTGCAGCCATTCCCCCACCAAAAATCATCACAAATTTGCTTTCCTTTCAGAAAATGGATCATAAGTTCTTTTGCCTGTCTGCTCTTTTTTGCATAATCTGCTTATTTTCAACCATTAATGCCAGACCCAATTACAGTTACCCTGATAAACCAGCTGATAATGGAATGTTGAGTTACAGGTTTTATGATAAATCTTGCCCTAATTTGTACATGATAGTGAGGTCGGGTGTTTGGGCTGCATACAAAAATGACGCCAGAATTGCAGCATCCCTCCTTCGCTTGCACTTTCATGATTGTTTTGTAAATGTAACTAATTTATTTTAATTTCTCCTATTTTTTTCAGCTTTTTCATGTTTCTATATCCTTTTTTTAGGCTTTCATTTGAGTTAGCAACTGTTTAAACTAGAAGTGTCAAAGGCCCAGGTAAATCCGATCCAAGCTTGACCATATACGGACTTGGGCCCGTCCCGGCCGGGCATTGAGGCGGGTCGGCCTGAGAACAGGTTGTCACTATTTTGGTGGGCCCGTCACGCCCCTAGGTAAAACTTGTGAGTGGACCGAGGCAACGAGCAAATTTTTTTAATCTTCAATAAGATTTTTACGTCATATGTTTTCTTCTCCAATTCATGGACCGATCCTTTTTGATATCCTTATGTAGATAGTATAACAGACCTAATCTAGAGACACATGACCAAATTTTTATGTTATTTCGTGTCATCCTTTCTAGTTCAAGATATTAAGTCGAGTTTCTCTTAAAAAAGGTGTGTCTATTTATTTAGTCATTATTTGACGTTATTCATGAATAGAAAGAATGGGGTTCGCAGTTATGCATGCGATAGCAAACTAAATTTTAGTATATTTTTATATATAGAATTTTTAATTTTTGAAACTTTTGTGTAGGGATGTGATGCTTCTATACTTCTTGATGACACTAAAGATTCCAAAGGGGAGAAGAATGCTTTGCCTAATCGCAATTCAGCTCGAGGATTTGAAGTTATTGAGAGCATAAAAACAGATGTAGAAAAAGCTTGCCCGTCCATTGTATCGTGTGTTGACATATTGGTTCTTGCTGCAAGAGAGGCGGTTGTTATGGTAAGTAAAATTCTCGAATAAATTGAACTTCGGTATAAAGTGTGTCATATAAATTCTTCTTAGTTATCATTACGTTTAGAATCTACGAAAAGTATAATTAAATCAAATTAAACAAAATGGAATATAATCAACTAGGAAAAGGAAAAAATGATCTTGGGATTTGTATTAATTTGTGTTTTGTGTCTCAATTTTGCATAGTCTGGTGGGCCAAATTGGCCTGTTTCATTGGGTAGAAGAGATGGAGTAACTGCAAGTGAGAAAGCAGCAAATGAGCAGTTGCCATCACCTTTTGAGCCACTGGAAAATATAACTGCCAGATTTGTATCTAATGGTCTTGATGTCAAGGACGTGGTTGTCCTTTCAGGTACTTAAATATTTGTTTTCTTTACTAGTATTATCAAGAAAAATAAAGTTGATTTTATGAATGTGAATAAGGCATAAGCCATGTTTGTATGTTCGACTTCACAAGATAATTCAAAAATCTTATCTTTATCCGATTGAAGCTTAGTGCATCACCTTGCTAAATTCATCCGACTGATTTTGAAGAATATGATAATCACTTCGACGTATGAAAAAGAGGGTTGTTAAAATGGCCAGGGCGGCGACGCCCACCCCACTGAAACCCTAATACTAGACTGAGCTATAGTTGGCCCGATTTGAAATTGAATACCTTTTATGTTATTTCAAGAATTGAATAACTCCTACATATAGGGAAAGGGTGTCAAAATTGATCAGATTATTCACGCATAGCTCTACGCCGAGTCTTGAGCTAGCCTGCCTATGGTTTAAAAACATATAAAAGTTAACTTCTTGCATGTCCTTGTTTTTGTACGACGGATCAAAATAGGCTCGAAAATGAAATAAATAAAAATAAAATATTTTTGATATTCAATTTCGTCCCCAAACATGTTCTAACTAATAAAAGTTAATTTCTTGTCTTGATGTTGTAGGAGGACATACTATAGGTTTTGCTCAGTGCTTCACATTCAAGAGAAGACTCTTCAACTTCAAAGGCACAGGCAAGCCAGACCCAACACTTGATTCCTCGTTACTCTCAAACTTACAAAACTTCTGTCCAAACATTGATGGATCGAACAACAAAACTGCTCAACTGGACTCTCAATCTGTGTATAGATTTGATAATATGTATTACAAGAACATCATCAACAATGCAGGCCTTCTTGAATCTGATCAAGCTTTGATTGTGGACCAAAAAACTGCAGCCATGGTAAAGGACTACAGTGCAGACTCGTTTCTGTTTTCAAGGGATTTTGCTGCATCAATGATGAAGCTTGGGAATATTGGCGTGTTAACGGGACAGGCTGGGCAAATCAGAAAAAAATGTGCCTCTGTCAACTAGTTTTTTCCTTCTTGAATCTAAACATGCCGTGGGTTTTCTTTATTGACCACCCTTCCCCATCTTTCCTCTGAAAAATAGTGTGTTAGTTTTAATGATTTTGTATTTTGTAAAAGAAAATTTCATAATATGAAGTTCGTGAGTGAAATATATGGGTGCATGGAAACTTATATCGTGATTTTTCAGTTGAATTGGACAGGGTTTTATAATACTAAGGAAGAAAAAATCAACTTGATCTCATACATGTGGTTAAAACTTCATAAACATAAATCAAAATTAACCCTAAATCATCATTATCATGAAATTTTGCCCTAAAATCACCAGTTTAAAAGAAAAGGCGATATACCAAGGTAGAAGCGCCACACAGCTGTCTATTTCGATGGCTCCGCCTGGCTGTCACTGTCGCTATTTTTCGTCATCATTTTCTTGAATTCCTCAAAGCTAACGCAACCATCTCCATCAGAATCAACAGACTTAATCATCCCAACGCAGTCCTGTTCGGTGCACTGCTCACCGAGGCGCGTGAGGATCTTGTGGAGCTCGATGGATGAGATTAGTCCATTATGATCCTGGTCGTAGAGCTCGAACGCCTCCTTAAGCTCGTTCTCGCCGCCGGAGGAGGGGTAGAGGTCTGTCTCGGCCTTGAAGAAGGCGGAGAACTCCTGGATATTAATGAAACCGTCCTTGTCGGTATCGATCTCTTCCATCATCCGAGCGACCTCCTCGTTAGAGGTGTTGGATCCCAGCGCCTGAGAATTGAAAATTATTGATTTTTGTTATATATTGCAAATTATAATTTAAATGAGTGGAAAGAAAAATACGATAAATTACCACAAACCCATAGTAGAGTGAAATTTTGAATTTCACCTAGAAAACTTGCTCTCGGCGAAGTATTTAGTTACGAATTTCACCTAATTTGTTAGTAGAGGGTAATTTTAAGAAAGAAATAAATCAACATAGCTCGATTGTCGGCCATGGACAAGCTTCTGAATATATTGGTGAAGTCACATGTTGACACGTTTCATTGCTTATGGTCTTGACAAGAAGGCAGCTGGCATAGACGAGAAGAATGTGCGAGTTTTTCTATATTGGAGATGGTACTTTCGACGTTTCTCTTCAAATCATGAGTCCAAGTATTGATATCATCTTAAAGTCAAAGACTTTAACAACAAAGTGGCCAGTCATTTTAGTTTCAAATTCTGTTGAAAGCGCAAGAAAGACATTAATGTTAACCCCAGTGCTCTTAGGAAGATATGGTCACTAAAATATAGTAAGTGTAGACTATAGAGTATCATGGTCAATTAATAAAATGGACATGAGTCCAAGTGCCTATCTCACAAGAATTAATTATGTTAGCCCCTGTTTGGGCTCCATTATCTCAATTTATAATAAGAAAAATAATAGTTGTTAGAGAATATGTGACTGAAAAAGAAGAAATTTTTTTTGCTTAATGTGTAATATTGTTTTAGTGAAGAATATGTAATTAAAAAGAAGAGAAAAAAATGTATTATAAATTAAGGGGGCCAATCTTCTTCCAATCAAACCTAAACTAAATCCAATATCATTTTCGAAGAGTTTTATATTAACGACCTAAAATCTATAACTAACGGGTCTAATCTAATTAGTTAATGGAAAACATTATAAAACTTAAGTAATTGACAAACACTAAGATTTCGAATCTCCCTACGTTCATTCATTTTAATATTAACTCGATTAGTTGACAATACCTATTTGGATATGAAGATCAATGTTTCTAATTCGTTTAATAATGTCTCTCGAGTAAAACTAAATATATCCTCAAATGTGACCCACCTATATGCCTATAAAGGGTGTGAATGTGTAAATATGCATTAAACCACAAGAATATTAAAAAGGACAAATGCAAAGTATAACGATATATCTTTATCTTTCTATCAAACTTTACAATGATAGTCACTAGGTGCCAAATTCGTATCACTTCTCTCGCATGTCAATAGAAATCGCTAACAACTTGATTAGTCATCAAGTAAAATATTAAACTCCTAACAATAATCAAAACCAAACATAATGTCAAAATTCGGAATTAATATCAAAGCTTCAAAGCATAATATTAAAAGCTATTCCAGTGTCTATACAATTAGTCGAGCATCATATTAATTACAAAATTACAAAATAGATTAATGCAAATCACCTTGAATTAAAGTTTGAAAAGAGCATGAAAAAAAATCTTAAAATTCTTGAATATCTTCAATAGCTCCTTGATCAATCTCTTCTTCTTCTTCTTCTTCGGTGTGTATGAATGTGTTTGTATCAAAACTTGTATGAAACAAGGAAGAATATATGGCTTTTTTTTTTTAATCCTAAAGCTTCCTTCTTGGTTCTCCTCTTTGAAAGAATTGTGTATATTGTATCTCAAGGGCCCCTCTTAATTATTGGATGAAAGTACGTATTTATAGACTCAAAAATTAGATCAAATGTTGTGCCATAATTGCCGTCCAAAAAAGCTTGAATCAAATTCGGAAACACAATTTTCTGTGAATAACAATGCGATTGCATAGGCACGGGGCTTGCAATTGCTACGTTAACCTTTTTTTCCATGTATTTGGAAATCAATCTATGCTTACGATCACAATGTATGCGATTTTGGTTCTTGTTCAAGTTGATCCATAGAATTTTTATTTGTTTCGCTAGTGTCCCCGCTCATTTGTACATTTCAATGAATAAATTGTTCACATTTCAAAACTGTCTAAAATCGATCCGATGCAAGTTTCAAGAATTGCAATTTAGTTCTCAAACTTTTCAAATGTTGAATTTAATTCCCTAGACTTGTGGATTGCTTCCAATTACTCTCTTTATTCTTCTAATTGATCAATAGAAATTCGAATAATCTTCAATTCGCTTTGAATCAACCACAATTAAGCTCGAAGATGCAATTTTCACACTAATTGCATTCAAATTGGTGTTTTACCAATAATAATCATATTTACACTCAACTAGATAAATACCCTCTCAGTTTAATAATAAATAATCAAGTTTAGAAACTCGGATAATATATAAAATAAACTTATCATGGTGCTTTCTATGTTATTCTTTAAACCATAGAGGAATGTGTCTTTAGGGTTAAGACAACTACTAGTGACGCTCACCTTTGAGGTGATGATGGAAAACATAATGGTAAATTAGTTTGTTCGAGTTTTCAATAGAAAGAATAAGAAATGTATTTCGTAAGCCTAAGGCTCCTACGAGGTTGAGAACTTCTTGTGAGAGAGCAAAGAAAGATATTTCATATAATGCCCAGACCACCACGACAATATCACAAACAGGTCCTGTTGACCCCAAAAACGTACGAATGATGTGGCCAACATATCTCAAAACCTCTCATGTTCACGTAAGCTAGATTTCTGCACACTTGGACAAACCGTTAGTCACACGTGGCCTTTTTCATAAGGGATGGAGTAGGTCGCGTGCACTTCAACGGTCAAATCAGTTGGAGAAGTAGTTCTGAGTGTGGGAGAGCTTTAAACATGAGCCTCCAATGTAAAGATGGGGGTCGACTTTGGGGTGGAAGAGTAAAATATGTGTGAAGCAAGAATATAGATTTGAGAGTCTAAACTTGCATTATATTTGATGACACTAAGTATGAGCTTTTATATTTGGGCGAAATGAATGGGGTCCACTGGATGATAGTGTGTGTGGCCTCATTTAGACGACTGCACTTTCTTGTCATGTACATCAATCAATCATAACCGTAAATGCTAAGACCACTTTTGTATCCATAAGGCCTAGCTTGAGCTTTAGATTTGACCAAATAGGATGGCGACGACGGTGGTAGCAGTGAATTATCTTGTCAATTACATAGCAAGAAATCTGTTCAAGATCTCGTCACCGCCTCTTCCTGGACCAACTCTTGCAATGAGATATGCGTGTAACGGGGTCGGTCCAGGTCTTCTATTTAGGGAAAAGTAGGTCGTTCACACTTGAAGTGGTTCACATGCGTATAGATGGGTCACCCCATGTCAGTGTATGAGGTATAAGACCCTCGAGCCATTCACCCATAGGTTAATTGAGCCTATGTTGGATTCCAATTTTTCAAGGCATAACAACAGTCCTTAAAGTTCAGGTATGATTATTCATATAACGCATGGACTTTCAAGTTTGAAGAAAAACTTGGAGCAGATGTCGAGCCTCTTTGATAATTGAAGCCTGTGATAAGGCTGAATGATACGAGGCGAGACCCTTGGAGCAGATGCCAAACCTCTTTGATAACTAAAGCCTGTAATAAGGCTGAATGATACGAGACGATGCCCTTTGAGCGGATGTCGAACCTCTTTGATAACCGAAGTATGTGATAAGGCTAAATGATATGAGACGAGGCTCTTGGAGCAGATGTCGAGCCTCTTTGATAATTGAAGCCTGTGATAAGGCTGAATGATATGAAGCGAGGCTCTTGAAACTTGTGATAAGGCTGGATGATACAAGACGAGGCCCTTGAAGCGGATTTCGGGCCTCTTTGATAACTGAAGCTTGTAATAAGGCTGAATGATACGAGGTAAGGCCTTTGGAGCGAATGTCGAGTCTCTTTGTTAACTGAAGCATGTGATAAGGTTGAATGACACGAGGCGAGGCCTTTGAGGTAGATGTCGAGCCTGATTGCTGATGTCGAAGTACGTTGGTCGACATGCTCTAATGATTTGTGAGAAAAATTGGTTCCCAATGATAAACAGCTGGATGGATGGCAGTTTCCAAGGTTCGTATTACGTGCGCATTTAATGCTTAATGATGATGATGTCTTACAGTTGGCGAGGCTTATATAAATCTTAGACGCGTGTAATTCATGATTTTAGCCGAGCCCTTGATTCGAATTTTGGATAAGTGCATTTTGGTTTCAACGTGGTAGATGAGATTGTAGATGTACGGCCAGATTAAAGTAGGAGAAGATCCAATTATGGGGCCTCGTTTATCCTACATATATAAAAGTCTAAAACCCTACTTTTCTCCCTTTTCTTCATTTTGTGAAAATTAAAAACTCCAAGTGTTGAAAATCTTTGAAATTTTTTAGTGTCTCCGTCGTCCTTTTTCCGGCAACCAAAACCATTTTCACCGTCTCCAAGCATCTTAAACTTGTGTAAGTACCCAACATTTTTCGAGTTTTCCATCTTATTTGCATTAAATGGCTTCTTCTTCGAAAAAGAATGTGTCTGGGGTCTTTCAAAGTAAATATGACACTGATTTATGTCGAGGCGGGTATACCTCTCGTGACTCCCACTGAGAGAATCATGGAGTCCATGGGAGCCCTTACAGTGCATGGATGATGTCGGAGGGCCCCATAGACCTTACTAATAGATGAGGGGCCTATCTGTAAGAGATAGACATAAATGAGAGTAAACTGGAGACTTTTAGGGAGAGGTATAGAATCCCTGATAATATCGAGATGTTTGTGCTGACTCTTAAGGAATGAGCTAATTTTCCTAGGAAGGGGTGTGTAGCAGTAAACGAGGCTTTCTGGGTGCGGGGATGAAGCTACCATTACACCCTTTCTTTAGGTATATCCTCAGGCACTACAATCTGGTCCTACCCAACAAGTGACAAACGCATGGAGCCAATTAGCATGGACCTTTCTTCTTTGGAAGAAGGTCCTATTCCAATCTCGAGCCTCAAGTGTAGGGAGTGACTGCAATGGGTGGTATTGTATGAACTTTTGGGGCCTGCACTTTCCCTTTAAATGGGGCACTCCAGCCTCCATCAAGAGCTGGAACTCATCTTGATTTTGGGTTAGGGGTCGCTGGCAGAAAATGGAGAGAGATTTGGTTCCGAGATAACTATGCCGACCCAGTATCATGAGTATAATGAGTGTAGCATTAGTTGATGTGATTTTTGTTTTCTTTCATTTTTACCCCTTATTTCTGGTTTCTCATGAGTGCTTTATGCAGTTGCAGATAACCGATTCGAGCTCAAGCCATCGGGTGGGCTATAATCAATGTCATCTGTAAGCTACCCTCTAAGAAGAGGTATTTTAATAATGGACTTGAAAGCGGAACCTCTTCGTGACTCACCAATTGATGGCTACAAAAGGTAAGCCAACTCATAACTATAACTGTCCACTTTTACCTCTCTATTTGGTTGACGCTTTTTTGCCTAACTGATAGTGGTTTGTCTCTATGGTTGCAGGTCAGCACGATAAAAAATAATATGTCAAGTTGGACATGTACTTCATAAGGCGCCTAGGAGAGGCAAAGAATAAGAAGCCTTCGGGCTTCACCTCCTCAACTTACAAGAACCAGCATAACGAGTTGGCTCGCCTCTCGAAGGTGAACCCACTGCCTCCTTCGAAGAAGAAATGAGAAAATGGGAAAGAAGTAAAAACTTCCATGCAGAGGCCCTCAAAGAAGAAATTGGTTCTATCAAAGAATATTGTGCTTGATCATCTCCCAACGAGCCAGACAACCCTTGATGAGTGGGTGAGCCAGTGAGGAAGAAGATGGGCAGAGAGATGAGGAGTGCTCCTTCCAAAGGAAAGGTCCAAACGTTCTTGGGTAGGAGTCTGCGAAGATTCAACATAACAGACAAGTACTCTTCGTATGCCGAGACTTGTGATGCTATTGACATGGTGGATGATGAGCTCGCTCTCAGAGCTTCCTTTTAAATGCCAAATGGAGATGAGACAACTACAGGGCCTCAATAAAGAGCACCTTCAAATGGCCAATGATGCAGAAGAGGCCCTAAAGAACGCAAAATGATGAGGCTTCTTCTGCCAATGAGGCCATTGAAGCCTCCAAGTTAAAGTAAGTTGAGGCGAAGTCTTAGATGGAAGCAATTTCCAAAGAAAATGATGAATTGAAAAAGAAAGTCTATATCTGCAAATCTAAAGTAAATGTTGTGAAGAAGTGTGTGGAGAACTCTAACAAATTGAACAAGAAAGTCCATCTCACTCATTTCAGCTTGAACAATATATGAGCTCGTCATAATTAATTAAATTGAATTAACATATGAGTTCATCATAGTTGATTTTGAACAAAATAATATGAGCTCGTCATAATTATTTTAAATGGATTTACATGTAGGCTCGCCATGTTTCAATTTGAACAATAAATGAGCTCATCATAATAAATTAAATTGAATTAACAACTTATGAGCTCGTCATAGTTAAATTTTGAACAAAATACTATGAGCTGTTATAATTATTTTAACTGAATTAACATGTGGGCTCACTACACTTCAACTTGAACGATATATGAGCTTGTCAAAAAGAGTTGTTGAAACGACATTTTCATTAATAAAAAATGTACATAAGCAACAATCATGGTCTTACTGATAGTACATTCTCGAACGTTTCACATTTCAGGGGTGGTGTTGCACATTTCCATCTAAGCTTTCAATTAGGAAAGTCTATGACCTAACGTCGCCTGATATATGGTAGGGGTCCTCCCAATTTAGACCTAGCGTGCCAACACCAGGCTCTTTAGAAGAAAGAAAAATCCTTCTGAGCATAAGATCGTTCCTTCTAAATGATTTTTTCTTAACTTTGGTATTGTAGTATCTTGTCATTTTTCTTTGATATGAGGCCAGCTTTATTTGCGAATCATTTCTCTTTTCTTAAAGAAAATCAAGCTCGACCCACTTAGTGAAGTAATCCATGATGACAATTGCATATCTAGCACTTCCCTTCCCTTTTGGCATGGGGCCTATCAAATGGACCCCCCACTTGGCGAATGGCCAGGGACTGGATATTACGGTCAATTCTTGTGATGGTTGTCTTTGAATAGAGAAGAAACCCTGACATTTGTCGCACCTTCTCACGAATTGCACAGCATCCTTTTTTAAAATTGGCCAGTAGTACCATCGTCTTAGCACTTTCTAACCAGTGCTGGGCCTCCTGTGTGTCTACCACAAATTCCTTCATGGATCTCCCATAAGACATAATTGAATTCTTACACTCCAGTGCATCGTAAGAATGGAGATGAGCAACCTCTTTTGTATAGTATTTCATCCCTGAGCACATAGTGGGCGACTCTGCATCGAAGTTTGCGGGCTTCTTCTTTATTCTTCGACAATGTGTGATCTTTTAGGCAAGCTATTATATGTTGCATCCATTGTAGGGTTTCCTCAATCAACATTACCTTTTCCACCTTGGTTGTGGAGGGCTTACGAAGGTATTCAACTGGTACAATCTTAAGTAGCTCTAAATCCTTGCTGTCGAGTAATTTGATAGGGCATCTGTGTGCAGGTTCTCCATTATTGGTATCTGGGTCACTCAAATTTTTCAAAGTAAGGAAACAGGTCCATAACCTTCTTCAGGTATGTTGCCATGCCTTTATCTTTATCTTTGGCTGCAAAGCTGTCGTTGACCTGGCTTACAACCAGCTGTGAGTCGATACAAACTTCTAGGTTTTTAACATGTATTTTTTTGGACAGACAAAGGTCTGCAAGAAAGGCCTCATACTAAGTTACGTTGTTGGAGGTCTTGAACCAAACCTCATCACACAATTAAGCTTGTGGCCTTCTAGGCTCTCCAGCAATATACCAGCCTCAGAGTCCGTTTCTCTAGAAGACCCATCAACAAACAATTTCTAGGCTAGAAGGTCTATCGGTTCCATCGCCACATTGATGTTCGTTGCCTTAGTAAATTTTGCTATGAAGTCTGCTACTGCTTACCCTTCTTTGAGTTCCTTGGTTTATACAAGATGTCGAATTCACTTAACTCCACTGCCCATTTCATTAGCCTTTCTGAAGCATCCGATTTTTGGAGCACCTGCTTGATGGGAAGGCTTGTCAATACGTGTATACTGTGGGCCTGAAAGTAGGGCATCAGCTTCCTAGAGGTTATCATAAGGGATAAAACTAGTTTCTCCATATCTATATAACGTGATTCAGTTGGTAGAAGGACCTTGCTCACGTAGTAAAAGGGTAGTTGCATGTCGCTTTCTTCCCTTACTAGCACCGAACTTACAGTCTCCGCACTTACGGCCAAATATAGGAGCAACGTTTTTCCTTCTTTGGGCTTTGAGATGAGGGAAGCTTGCCCAAAGTGCTTCTTCAGCTCTTGGAAAGTCTCTCGTACTCCTCGTTCCACTGGGACTTCTTTCCTCTCTTTAGAACTTTAAAGAACATGAGATACCTATCGGTTACTGTATAGATGAATCGATTCAGCGCTGCTAGATGACCCTTCAAACATTGTACTTCTTTAGGCTTGCTGGGGGATTTCATATCTAGCAGGGCCTTAATGTTTTCAGGCCTTGCCTCAATGTCTCGCTGGTTGACCGTGTAACCTAAGAATTTTCCTTAAACAACACTAAAAGCACATTTCAAAGGGTTCAGCTTCATTTGGTACTTCCTTAAGATTTTGAAGGTGGCTACCATCTGTTCGATGTGGTTCACAGTCTTGAAGCTTTTCATCAACATGTCATCAAAGTACACTTCCATCATTTTGCCTATAAGGTCAGCAAACATCCTGTTAACTAGACGTTGATAAGTAGCCCCTACATTTTTTAGACTAAAAGGCATCACTCTGTAACAATAAAGACCTCTATCAGTGATGAATGAGGTGTTCTCCTTATCAGCTGGGTATATGGGGATTTGATTATACCCTGAGTATGTATCCATGAAGTTCAAGAGCTCATGGCCAGCGGTAGAGTCAACTAACTTGTCGATCCTTAGAAACGAAAAATTATCTTTTGGGCATGCTTGGTTGAGGTTGGAGAAGTCTATGCAAACTCTCCATTTGTCGTTAGATTTCTTTACTAAGACTGGGTTGGAGATCCACTTTGGATATACTGCCTTCCTGATGAATCTGTTGGATATGAGCCTTTACACCTCTTCTTTCAAGCCCTCGTACATCTCCGGGTTCAAGGCTTTTCTTTTTTGCCTGTGAAAGGTGAACTTAGGATCGACATTAAGACGGCCATATTTTCATGCTTCCAGGGAAACATGTGTAAGTTGTTGAGCAGGAAGCTTTTGAGCCTCGTCTTTTCTTCTAACTCTCTTTTCCTACTTGCAGCATCTTTGCAGGGTCATTCAGGTCTACTGGGAAAGATTCAAATTCCTCCACTGAGGTCGCTTACGATTTTGATTCGGTGACCCTATGGTCTAAATCCACGTTGATGACTCCTTCTTCAGTGGCATCTATCATGTTGACGTCTCACCCTTGTTCAGGGGTAGGACCTTCTTTAGTTGCGTCAATCATTTCAACATCTATCAGGACCATATTTACAATGCGGAGCTTGAATTTTCTCAGAGAGCTAAGGTAGCATTCCCTCGAGCCCATTTGGTCTCCTCGTACTGTAGCAATTCCTCTTTCAATGGGGAATTTCATATGCAGATGGTATATGTATGTAACATCCCCAAGCTCTTTCAAAGCGGATCGTCCCAACACTCTGTGGTAAGCGAATCATGATCTATAATGAGGAATTTGATGAAGTGATGAGCCGTAAGTGAGGGTTCTTCCATTTCCACTGCTAGTGTGATCCTCCCTCTAGGAACGATGATGTCGTCGATGAAACCATATAAGGGGGCCATCATGGGGGTGAGCTCGTGATTTACCATTATTTTGTCAAAGGTGATTCTAAATGGGATATTAATTGAACTCTCATTGTCTACCATATGCATTTGAGCCCATTTTTTGCCAAGACAGATCGTACCACCAAAGCGTCGCAATGCGGGTAATGAACCCCAATGGTGTCTTCTTGTGAAAAGATTGTTGTTGGGATACTTCCAACTCTACGAATGGTATTATTGACTAAGTAACTTGTCATGGGAGGATCATTTGCTTTCCTTGTGTAATTTCTCTAAGTATTTATGGACTCTCCTCCTACGCTTGGACCATTAATAATGGTGTCAATCTCCCGGATGGGAGCATTATTCGCATTGGCTGGGGGTTCTCTCTTGGGCCTTTGTCCACCTCTCGGCCTATTTCTTTCCTCTTCGTGCTCCCATCGAAGTGATTCGTTTATACGATGTCATCTCGCCTCATCATGTCTAGGCTCTCTCTCATGTCTAGGCCGAGACGAGTTCCTTTGTACCTGATGGGTGTTTCTTCTCTCAACATGGGGGCCTATTGGCTCTTCATGATATGGCATTGACATGTAATTCTCAGTAATGTGGTTGTTGGTTCGATGGTAGGTTCAGTATTGCCAGTATGTAGGCTCCCTATTTTTCCTCCTATCTCTTCCCCTAGATTGATTCGATTGTCTTAGAGCCTCAAATCCGACCTCTTCATATGCCAAAGATGACACTGCATTTAGCATGGCATGGTTAACGCATGGCCTGAGGTGGGGGCGATTATATGTCCCGCTTGGGTCCATTGCTGGTTTACCAAGTGCGATATAGGACCTCGGCGCCATCTTTGAGGTGGTGAGAGTCCCAACGAAGTTCAATTGTGGTGATCAATCAGCTCATTGTGACAATCTCGCTTCTCATCATTTCCACCAAGGCATCATAAGAGGTAGGATTCTCGTTTCACACATTTCTCCAAAATAGGGTGTTCATGTTGAGGCCTCCTCTAAGAGCAGAAATGGCATCTCTATCTATAACCTGCTCGTAATAAATCATCTCGTCCGTGAAGCGAGCCAAGTACCTTTTCAAAGTTTCACCTGTTTGCTGCCTCATGTCCTGCAGCCTTTGGATGGGGGCTTCCCATTCTTTGCTAAACAACTACTGGTTCAAAAAGGTCTTTTTGAGGTCTGGCCAAGTTCTAATGTTGTCGGCTGGGATGCGACTGTACAAAATTTATGCTACCCTAGTTAATGTGAGATGGAAAGCTCTGCACTTTAGCGCTGACAAGGCCACTAGTAAAGACTTATGTGTCTTTGGGTATCTTTGGTGGTAGGAAGTGGTTTGGAACTGGGTATTGCGTTTTTTATATCGCAAGTGTACGACATCGTAATAAGTAATATAGTGGACTTTTGAGTCTGGATTATCGTTCCCACAAGAACTATACTCTAGGACTCAATCTAATTTTTCTAACTCCTATTTGAAAAAAACAAGTAAATAATTATGATGATTGTAATTATTTTTTGTAACTACTTTTAGCAAATTGAAAATATAAAAATATTGCAAACAACAAATATGTAAGAATATTAGGGCATAACAATTTCATCTATTGATCACATTTATTCTTAATTCAAGATTTATAACATAATGTAGTGTTCGATCGAATTCTTCTATTGTATTCTATTTACCCATCTCGAGTTCTTATTGAGCATATTTAACTAATTAAATTCCATATCTCTAGTTAAACGAAACACTGGTTCCAAAAATTCAAATTATGATCACAATAATCAGTATAAGTATCTCTACACGTTATACTAATTTACCGGATTTTATTATATGGTCTAAATTTCAAACTCACATTTCGATTCGTAAGAAACTCAAATAATCATCAAATTATTGATCATA